>PNEQ01002532.1:143152-167259 GCA_003012365.1 Medauroidea extradentata
TGATTATATGTTTAATTGCAACTGTCAACTTCACTTGTTTGCCATACGTACATGTGTTAATCTTTTGCCGTGTACCGTTTAAATGGTCATTAATTAAATCACTGTCTTTCGCCTACATGAGAGTATTCCTGAAAGTAGTGTAGTACCTTGAGTGCCCTGTTTGATCTGCCATTAGTAGCGTGTGTTGCGACTGTGGGTGCGGGGGTAACAAGGATACTTGGCTTTATCAGGCCCGTTGCCGTTGGCGACCCGCTTGAGTGATACGATACATGCCTTTGCTTATTTTGTAATAAATTGTGTCGTGAAACGGGCACAGCCTTAGTATTTTTACATTTGCATTGCGTCCTTCCTTCTGCATTGCATAAACGATCTCGTCCCTCATTTTTAAGATCGTAAACAATGTTGATTTCGGGATGCCGAACTCCCGTGCAATCTCTGACTTCGGCTTCTGTGTCGATTAATCTTCCTTGATTATTTCATACTTCTTCAGAAGCGACAAGCCGACTCGCTTTCCACTCATTATGGAAATATCGAAAGCCCGTATGAAGTTTTAAAAAATGTACGGTTCGTCAAAAATCGTTTACAGATTCAAGCCTAATAATCGTAACCAAATCGAAAGCTAAAAAAACTCAGTTGGTAGTCAATAATCGTAACCAAACCGAAAGCCAAAATAACTGCGTGGGTCGTCAATAATCGTTTACAAACTCAAACCAAATAAATTACCAAATTGAAATCGTGAAAATCAAAGCGTAATAAGTCGTCATAAATCGTAAAACACCAAGAGAAATACAAAAGTCGCGCAATAAAGTTGTTACAATAGAGCAAACAGAGAGCGTGTTGCATATCCAACAGCGACCGAGAGAACACTGGCACGTGAACAATGGTGGAGAATACAGAGCGCGCCGGGTATTCACGTGACGGGAAAGGAAGATAAAAGTACCTTTACGGCTGGAGAGAGGAAGGATGAGTCACTGCTTGCCGCGTGGAGTGGAGTACAGTTCTCACCACTAGAAACGCAACACGCCGCACAAAAACCTATTTTTTGCCGATTTCCTTGAAATTTAAAATAAAAAAAAATTAAAAAATCACGGTTTCCCAAAAACGGGTTGTTATAAAATGGGTCGTTATAAAGAGGTTTCACTGTATTAAAAAAAAATTGTAGTACACCAAATTCTCTACAAGTTTTGCATTGTACATTTTATTTTTTAAAATTAATATAATATTTATTGCAGCTCTTTTATTAAGGCAAAAAATTCCTTACAGAGTAATTACTTATTCACAAGCGATTTTCTTATTTCCATGTAATTTTCAGTGCACACACTTTTTTTATCTTTAACCTTACCAACCAGACAAGAATGAACAACAGATTGTTTTTGTATGTCCATGTTTTGAGAAAGTTATGTCACTGGACTTTCATGGCTGATTACTTTCTCCAAGTAATGGATCAGGGCCGTAGTCAGTATTTGTGTCTAAGGAGTGGTCCCAAACCTAGGATTGTTGTATAACACAGATCCCCCCCAACCAAGAGGGGGGGTCCAGAGGTCCTCCCCCGGGAAAATTTGGATTTTCAACTTGCAAAATAATACTATTTAAGTAGTTACCACTCAGTGAGGGGGGAGGGGGTTCTGGACCCCGTGGACCATCCCCCGTCTGGCTATGTCCCAGGCTGTACGACCAGCAGTCTGATAAGCATGAGGCCGTGACCTACTTGCGAGAAGCAAGACACAAACACCTTCAACAATACTATTACCTCCTCCATAAGGGAGCGTGTTTGCGGAAATGAACATAAGATGGATAGACACCCTCACCATCACCATCACCCAAAGTAACGCACTTAGGACTTGAGTCAGGCAATTGAGTATCCGACCTTCAGAGATAGGATGTATGTGAATAGACTGAACAATTTTGTGGAATATCTCTGCAATCAATAGTGCAGCATGTCGAAATGTAGAAATTGATGCTACTTACCTAACAATGAAGATCTCAAGAAACTGAACTAGTTAAATCAGCACCGTCCATTTCCAAAACACTTGGAATATGCCTATCAATAGTGGAGTTGTAAGAGATAAGTATATAGGTGAATTGTTACCCATCTCAGGAGGTTGAAACAACTGGGATTTTGAACATAATTGACAGGGACTTCGAATAAAATTTAAACATAAGGACAGCCATTTCTATTTTAATTGCCAATAGCAGTGTAACAATAGCAGATGTTGCAATCCGTATTGATCTATTGTTGATTTTTCATAGAATGTGTATCACAAAAAAGTCTGATCAAGCATTACATAAGTACCTTTAAACTGAACTTTCCTCATTACCCTTGTCACTGTTTACTGAGGATGTGATGCATAAAGGCACACAATCTTTACAATGGTTTTATACCAACATCAAGTTATACATACGTATATGTACAGACAAGTGTTTCTCGCAACGTGTGAAATCACGAAGTTTTTGCGAAATTTGTCACTTTTGTTTGAAATCGCGAAATTGATTAATCATGTGCAAAATTACGAAAAATTTTTTGCTATTTTTGACGTGTTCCGTAGTAAATTACGACTGATCGAGATATCGATTATACGAATTGCGAAAATCGATTTTCTAACTGCGACAGTGAGTTTCGAGAGTATCGAAAGAGACATGAAAATGGCGGTGGTTTAGGCTGAAAGTGATGCAACGTGTTTATTTAACCTTGTTTTATGTGATTCCTGTTCACTTTTGTTTGAAATTCGTAGCGATAAATAAATATTATATTGTTTAATATGGCGACATTAACTACGAACAAAGAAATATACATTTGTAATGATGATGTGACGTTTGATTTGCCACAATGGGTGTCTCGGAAAATGACACAGCAAATTTTCTTCACGCATTGCGTAAAATGAAAGGAACGAATGAAATAATTCTGCATAAATTTTCCGTTGACGAAAACGAGTGAAAACAAAAAATTAAAATACAATTGTTGCATCTTAAAAAGAACATTTTAGAGGCGAAACACGAATAAACAAATTCAAGGTATATAGGTTATACTATTCGAAGTATTTCATTCTTTGTGGCGTTTCTGTAACTTCAAGCAATACCGACGCAGCCATAAAATTTTACGTACATAAATTTATCTCGCAGTTATTAGGCATAATGGAAAACATAGGTTCAACATAACCTAATATTAAGCACTGAATTTTCTGCATTGTTTTTAGATTCTGTTTGATTTTACTTGCAAAAAATAATACTGATAATAGCTTACTATTGCGACTAATGTTAGTTTATAAAATTGTATCCCCCATTCATATGTATCGGTGTGTTTCATATGCCAAATCTGTCAAATGTTAGGTTGGGTAGATTTTCAACCACTCAGCTAACATATTTGCGTAAAAAAAGTTATGTTATTTAAATGTTCAACTGAAAGTACGATACTTTGCACACATTCATTAGGTACCTGCCAAATATTTGGTCGACGTTTAAAAAATTGACGAAATTTATGACAAAATGAGATGAAAAATAACAAAAAATCCTACGAAATCACCTCGTCAAAATTGACGAAATCTAGAAAATATTTTCAACGAAAACGACTGCCTCTATATATATGCAATGTGGAAGCATCATTGCTGTTGTACACCGAGCATTCCTGTTAAGAGTCCAATGGCATTACAATGAATCTTACTCAGATATTTGCACAAAATACAGACCCTTGTCTAGTCTTCTGGCATACAGGGGCTGATGCATAGGCCACCACACACACTGTGAGCCACCCTCATACTCACATAGTCTTCCTAGTCATGTCCATCATAGAAGATTATACGTGAACTACCAAATGTCGAGGATAACTTAAATGTCTTAATAGAGCGTGGAAATACATAACAGTTACCTCATAGTGTGAATGGGAACTGCCGAACCATACAACATGAGCAGTAAGTTGGTACCAGAACGCACAGCATGACACTTGTGATACTCCGAGCACCAGTACGTCTCCAGAGCTGGCGTACTGCCAGACACATCTGTAAGACAAAATAAGATGCATATGTATTATTAGCTTCAATGGGGTAGTTTATTATTACTATGGCATGTAATGGAGTGTACGTTAATTCCTACGTGTATAAAAACTATAAAATTTTTATTATCTCCAGGATCTGCTGGACTATGCTTCACACTTGTTTATACATCAGAAAAAATTTTACTATTGGTTTACCAGCATAAATTATAATAAAAGTTCCATGTTACAGAAATCTCTTGATACAAACTATGGCAGAATATTTCTACAAACTTCACTTATTTTCTTTATGCACTATAGAAAATTAAAGACTCGGTTGTAAATCATACTTTTATGGAAGTCAACAAACAGGAAATTAACATATGCTTGAGTTACACGTTCAATCAACTTCTTAGCAAAACAATCCTTTTAGAATGCCTGTGTACAAAAATAAACAATATCAATTCCATAACACATTTTCACACCAAAACAAGGTTATGCTCATGTAAAGTCTATTGACCATTCTCCTTGTTCGGGTCGCCACACTTTAAAGAAGACCACCACGTTTATGTTCATAAGGCACAGATCCAGCGATGAAATACTTTTTAATAAATAAATAAAACAAATTATGTGGAGCATTTAGACAATTTATAAGTACAGTCTAACCCAGGCTCTCACTTTTCTAACTTACTGTCTTTTGTACATTGCTACACTGTTGATTAAAAAGTTAAACAAATTTAATATACAATTTTAATGGAGTAGGGCATGGCACATTCTATTTATTCATTTTGTTTTATTTTAGGTACTTTGGTGAAAAAAAAAGTGAAAGGAAGGGAAGGATCATTTGTAACCCCCTCCACCCTTCTAAATGTCCATGGTGTTATTAATATGAAGGCAGATGTGCTTAAAAGAGGTTATGTATAAGTAACACATTAATCTAATGCTATAAACGGAAAAAAAAAATTCATTATGTACATTCCGAAATGAAATATTTTGTTGGATCAACATTTTTCTCCGTTCTTTCAGCCTACCCTCTAAACTAAGCCTCTGTCTCGTACCATGATTTAGAGTGATACTGTGCATCTCAGGAATTTCACTTGTAAGGTTGGTACTATATCTAGGAAGATCTACTTTATAATGTTGTCATAGGGCTGCAATGTAAATCAATGGGTGACTCAAGTTAGTAGCATTTTAATTCTTTGTGTAGGCCTAAGGTGTACTGGTCTAGTCTGTAAATTGTCCCAATGTTTAATAATTGAACATGTTAAAAATTAACACAGTTTTATTCCACATGCAAGTGTTAAATCTTGATTGATAGATTTGTTTGCAGCAGCCATAACCACCAAATTTTGCTGTTTAAATATTTTCCAGTCATGTTTCGATGCAAAGAAAATACTGTATCTAAATTAATCTTATACAGTATTAATAATGCAATTTTAAAGCTTTGCTGCAGTAGCAGAAGAATATTTTCAACAAGATGGCTTCAAAAAAGCTCTAACTATGAACAATAAACGTACATACTCATACCAAACTTATACTGAAACATGCTAATAAGCAATGAGATAAAATGCAATTCATGGCCGTACAAAATTAATTAAATTACCTGGATCATAGTAAAAACACAATATTTTCACTTAATTTTTCTATTGGTGTTCATTTAGTGTGTGACACTACAATAATCAGCTGAACATGGACGGCTCACCAGGTTGGGTCTGAGCGAAGAATGGCACTGCCACCTGGTGGTAAAATGTGCGTAGCACGTCCAAGCGATGGGCACCACTGAGAGAGCGCACATCCTTGCTGCTGTCAGAGCTCTGGTTCCGACTCAGAAGGAACTTCCCACAAGACTGGTCTATTAGCAGAAGCCTGCACATACGGGACTATAGGTAATTACAATTTTTTAATCCAAGATATTTTTGAATAAACTGAATGCCAAACTACATTCAGTAGATAAGTTATTTACTTTTTATCTCAAACTACGTAATAGAATGACACTTAAAACATTCTTTGAAATATCAAGAAAAGACGAGTAAGTTAATATTAACATTCTTAACATACGACATAACGCACAGAAACTTACAGGGTGGTACTTGTAGATAGTACACACACAAATTGACCAATACATTACTCAGTACAAGCGCAATTGCGACGTTTCTTTGGCTAGGTGGGCTTCATCAGGCAGAGAGTGATGCCCCGCTCGCTGTCTTATGAAGCCGGCCTAGTCAGTGAAATTATGAAACAGGACTTCTGTGGAGAAATGTGTTCATATTTTTGTGTGTATGTGTGTTCCATCTATAAGTACAGCGCTGTAAGTATTTAAAACATTCTTTAATTGATTGCGTATATGTAAACATTAAATCATTAAAAACAGCAAAAAATAGGAACACCAAACACAATGTCATTAACAATTAAAATAGTTACAGTCACAAGTAGTATTGCATAGTATTTTGACTGCAAACATAGAAAGTCAGAATTTTTGGTACTGAAGTATCAAAATCAGTTTTCAGCCCAAAGGGCAAGGTTGAGCACCTGTAGTTGTGTAATGTAGCCATAAAACACATGAGCTGATTTTTCTTCATTTATTCCTCTCGTCATCTAATCTGTGTCTGTGGTTCCATGATACCTGACTGCCACATTTGATTGTTGGCTACTCAGATTCAGACTTGTATTAAGACATAATTGAGTTGGAATGTTCCTTGGAGTCTGTGTAGAACTGTAGTCTGCAAGACATTCTAGGGTGCAGTAACACATGTGAGTGAGAGATTTTGATCAGCGCTTAACATTGAGGTCTTTACCGCTAGTGAGGGTGACATGAGGTGACTATGGAGCAGTACTGGAATGAAATGGCGGGGGAAACAGGAGATCCCCAAGAAAACCCGCCGACCAGCGGCATCGTCCAGCACGATTCCCACATGCGAAAATCCGGAGACCGACCCCGCTGTGAATCGAACCCGGATCGCCTTGGTGGTAGGCGAATGGTCTGACCATTCTGCCACTGCGGCCCTGTCAGTAACACATGTGTGGGGTAATTAGTTAGCATTGGTTAAGTTTTGCAACACCCCACATAGTAGCATTGGACATAGCAGCAATACTGTATGTACAATTTAAGGTGACAGCTCGCTTTACTCTGCCTGTTTGTGTACTCAGAAGGTATTACCACAGTTTGGTCTGTTGTGTCTTATATTACACCACAGGCACATGGTATATTTTAAAGCAGGAGCTAACTTGAGTATTTTTACATTAAAACAAAACAATGGCTAGGAATGTTTCCGAAACTGCTGATAGGATACTTTAATTACGGATTTCATATTCAATTTCACGATAGCACTGATTCCTTTACATCATGAGAAACTCGGGAATAGAGTTTTTCATCCTTTGATTCTCAAATTATTAATCTTAATACTTCACAAAGTGAGAAACACTATGAGTCACTGCAAACCAAAATGTTATGTTTATAGTATACGTACGTTAAAAGAACTAAACATTACATTAAGTTAGAAACTTAAATACATTAATATTTTCACTTGCATTTTTGTGAGTGCAATACATAATAACACCTGTATTGATAAATTAGATACAGTACATAAATATAAACACAGCCACGGCACAGTGGTTTTTAAAATAATGCTAGTACTGTATTACCATGGTTAAAAATAAATAATGATTCTAACAACCAGTTTTAAGAGACAACAACAGATGTTATATTGGATTTGGTTAATTTTTGTCTACATATATCTCAAGCTTATAGTAGATTTAAACTAATTTAATGGAATGAATAATTTTACAGTAAAATAATGTTAATGATGTCGACATGGTGCAAGTTGTAGGTATCAGTCTTGTTTGAATATATTTTTTACAGTACTTTCATACCAAATATTTTGAAACCATTCTTTTGTGACATACGCAACAAACATCTACCCATGTTTCTTTATCTCTGCTTGAAGTTTCTCGACTTCCATTTTTGTCATTATATTGAATAGCATTCATGTGAATAATGATTTGACTGAGTGAGACGCTGCCCCAAGGCGCTAGAGGTTCGTGGTGGTAGGCTAGATTGCTGAGCAGCAGTGTGCTTCTCTAGACGAACTTTCAAGTAGGAGAGAGCATGATAGACTGGTTATTCTTCTAGAATGGTCTGTCATAGAGCTAACCTTGACCCAGTGAGTGTCTACTGAGTGAGCCAACAAGGAAGAACTCTAGCATGCTAGTGCAAGAGGGTCAATCTTTCATAAATATGGGAGGCAGATGTCACATGCCTTAGAGAGAATTTCAGGTTATTACATCAGGTGACTTGATGAAAGGAGAAGAAAAAAAAGTGGTTCGATTTCACAGGGTGAGTATATTCAAGAACACAAGCTACAGTCACTTGAAACTTTACAATAAATATAACAATTTCTTCGGCACTTGCCTACACTCAAGTCTTGGGCAATTCACAATTGGTGAAGACATATTACAACAGGACATACAATAGTACAACACTATTATATACAACAATAGGTCACAATACTAGTTCGACAGGGCACTCCGGGCTATTTAGATACTGGGTTAGAAAGAAGGCCTTGCTAATTGCAGTGGTGGTCATCTCTTTGACCCCAAGAGATTTACAATATTCTGTAGCCTCTTTAACAACATGTGTCACTGGGCTGATAATGGTATACTAGCGATCTGACAATGCGGCTGGTACAAATATTTACTAAGTTGTTACTGGTACATATTAACTTCAGAGTGTCTTCTAATAACTGGGAAGTGCGCGACAACACTCTAACTAGCATCAAGGGTACATGGAGATAGAGACATTGAGGCTTTAAGAGCGCGAAAGTTAGGTCTCCACTCTAGGCTAAGTTCTAAGCCAAACATGGACGTGCGGCTTGGGCGTTTACACCAAGTAATCTTGGCATTGGTTAAGGTAGCTCGGTAAGGATTGGGAAGTATGCAGACTCTGGCTCCCTGGGTCAGGTAGCAGTCGTGCGTGGTATTGCAGGATAGGCAGGAGTGACAGGTTGACCCGGCCCGAAGGCCGAGCTGCCGACGACTATGCTAGCTAGGGGGAAATGCCCTCCTTATATCTTTAGTGGGCGGTAAGAAGGTCATAAGTCTATTAACCTTCTACTGAAACATGTACCTGTCTGCAGCATGTAGTTGGCATTCAATAGAGTACATATCTTATTAGATTAACCAGTAACTTTAACCCTTCTTATCGCCTTTACTGAACAGGAATAAGAGCACAAGTCTCGTTACATTTCTATAGTACTTGTGGCCTTCTTACAGCCCACCAAGGGGCCGAAAGTACAGTTAGCAAGATGGCTAACCGGCCGCTAGAGGCTGTCTGCAACTGCAGGTGTGCCACTCCCACACAAGGGAATTCCTACTCTCATGGCACAAAATTACTCTGTGACATAATTAAAAAACTTACAGACTTACATAATAAACACTCGTGTTGCCGTTTGGAAATTATAATTAATACACAGGAATATTTATATTACTCTTAAACATGTTTTCAAGCAATAACAAACAAGTACAATTTATATTTACGTGCGTTATTTTCCGTAATCTCTGTTCAGTGCACATTATTGAGTCCGTGCACGGGATTGGCACAACTGGTCAGCACTCGGCCGTGTTTGTAAATAAACACTGTTACAAGGTTAACACAACTCGCAGGAAGCAATTATACTGTACATTGAAAATACACATTGGATAAGTACTTGAGCGTAAGTAAATTCTGTTTCACTAATACAAACTTTGGCCAAACCACCTTACATGCTAACATATTACTGCGATGTAAAAAATAAACTGCAACACTGCGATTGGTAAAGTGAGGGCGAACGCTAATACGTACTCGTAGGATTTAATAGTAAAGTGCTAAAAATCGGGGATGAGCATGATATATATCATTATAGAAACTACAAGATGCATCAAGTGTTCTAGGGTTTACTTATTAAATACAGAGGAAATGTGTAGCGATGAGTGTAATTATTTTACGATTGTTCAGCATGACCAATATTATGTACCCAGCACAAAATTTACGAGGTGCGGTATTGGAATGAAGTGAATATCGAGTACTAGGTTTTCAAATTGTAATTGAGAATCGGAACAGAAGAATTTCAAAATGTTGACATTTTTAATTGTAATGTTATAAAATATTAAAAGCAAGGAAAATTACTTACAATATAAAATTACCTTAAAAACTGCAAAAGCAAAATATAGTACCATACGATATTTGCAAAGTTATATCGCAGAACAAGTGTGACATACCCCATAACGCCCATGTCAAGCTGTATACTAGCAGGGAAGTTGCGAGGGAAGCACTGGGTGGCGGAGCGCAGGAGTTCCACAGCACCCTTCCAGCACTGCGTCGCCACCTGCTCTGCCTCGCTCAGAGGAGGGGATGGCCCACACAGCACACATACCTCCACCCCGCTGACAAGTAGCACCGTTACCAACCGGAAAGGTACCTGCATCACACCACAAAACACATTTCTTTCTTATGTGGGCCTGCAAGCGGATCACTGTAAGTAGCATGTGATAAACCAAGAAACAAAAGTGAAAGCTCTTTAACACAAAACTCAAGACTTCTAAATTTTTACAGTCTGTAATATGTAACAGGTGGTTGGGTTGTTAGAACCATAAAACAATCTGTGGAATTTATGTCAGGTAGTTTATACCCAAAATACAAACATTTTTATCACAAATATACCTTTTAACCAGTTAACTTAACGTTATACGTATTGGTTCACAAATTAGAAAAATATATTAAGTATGAACACTACATATAGCATTTAATTTCTCATCTCATCCCAAGGGGGAAATGACTATTAATGAGGTTTATACATATAACCAGATTTAACAACTGATATTTCCCCACCAGATGCTGGTTATCTTCAAATGATTAAAAAGGAAACAGTACAGAAAGTACATAATACAGTAATTAGAAGTGTGCTGTAGTTTTAAAGGTAATGCCAACTGTTCGAAAAAACCCAGACCCTTTCATGCATGCTACAGAATCATGACCATCATCATTGTTTGCTGATTGGCTGAACCAATTTTTTTGACACTTTCATAGATATTATTCTTAATATAAAAATACATGGCACCTAAGATTTGTATTTTATTTAATGAAAACAAGTACCTATGTTGCAGAAACAGGTAATTTAAATTTAATACCAAGATTATAAATACAGTATGCTGTAGGTTTTTATGACTCATTAGCCAATCAACAGTCATTCATTATTTTTTTTTGTTTCAGCATTCAATTGGTCAGCTGAAATCTAGAATGATCATTAATGTATAAAAAATGGCTGTAATGAGCAGGCCTGTGATTGGCTGAGGGAAGAAACTGCGTAGTTGGTTTCCACATTGGGCAGCTTCTCTCAAAGACATGTTAAGAAAACATTGCATGACTGACTAAGACAGACGTGCCTCTGGGGTAGAGACCTAAATTTTTTATTGAAAATATGTATTGAATGGCACAGGTCATGTATGCAGCAGCATCGATGGTCATTTTCTCTTTGTTTAATTTTGGACACTAAATTCCTATCTACTAAATTTTTTTCCTGCCTGTGCTCGAGGCAGTTAGGACACAGGGTCATTGTTAGCACCTCCTTTGAAATGTTTCCTGTGTTTTTTTCGTGACCGCATTGTTATATGTATAGTACCTATACATTATCATAAGTGCAAACTTTGCAGAATGCTGTAAGGTACTGCTAGTATTGAATAGAGAATTGTGATGTGAGATTGCCAGAATTTTTTTTATTATTTCTTTTGTTGAACATTGACTAATCCTTCATTTAGTATACTGGGAAAAAAGGAGGAGGAGGAGGAAGAAGAAGACGATGAAGAAGAAGAAAGAAAAAGTCGCAAACAAAGTGAGTGTTTATTATGATATACTAGTACAAATAATGATAATAATCTCCCTACATGTAGTGTAGCTAACTAAGATTTGAATACAATTGATAAGGAATTGAAAGGGTCTTTTTAAGGCTATGTCTAAAATGGGGGTAAAAAAGTTGAACGAATACAGATGATGGTTTACCACGGGAAAACTTTACTGTTTGCTGGGTATCAGTGTACGTTCAGTTTTTCAAAACATTACTGGCTTTCGCTTCTGGTGCCCTACTTGACTAAGCCAATAACATTTCTGCTATTGTAATATTTGATACCTGTTATTGGTTTTCAGACAGCTACGTTGTGTCATACGCATATGACCCAATCATTCAAGTCACAAAAAAACTACAGGGTTTTCAAGGCATGTTCGCACGAAAATTTTTTCGCGATATACCATCATCTCTAACGATAATCTACAGAGCAGCTGATATCTCTCTTAAATGCAAAGTCAGACATTCATACTTAGTACATGGTCGAAATATCACGGATAGGGGGATGGCAGCAGTTAGGGCAGGTTTTCGAAAAAATTCAAAAGGTCAGGTACCTAATCTAGTTTCTGTTAAATGGCACTCAATAACCTTCAACACAGAAAATGTTGTGCAATTTTTAGCAAGACTAACACTAATGTGTCACAACTAACCATTGTTTTACATATGATAATAGTTCTTCGGAATTCACTACAATGGCAAGTTATGTACGCAAGTTTATGACATTGTAACTCAAATGGACCAACAGTTAAGAGCAAAAGAGCATACAAATTAATGCACAAATCAGATACTGTACGTGTTTAACATTAATTAAATTTTGTTGTATCTCATGGAAGTAATGGTTACTGTATATATAAAAAAATCATTAAGTTCAAAATAAGGTTATTTTTTAAAATCACTTTAAAAAGAAGTACAGTATAACTAAAACAACAAAAAAAAATATATAAGAATGACGGGAAATAGGCCACTAGACTAACAAAGTAATATAACAGACAGAAGTACAAGTACTTACAGTTGATACTTGTAAATACGTACACACACACGAAGGGACGACACACATTTTTCCGCGGAAGTGCGGTCTCGACGTTTCGCCAGTATTAAACTAACTTCCTCGGGCGGCAAGACATGGCACACTGTGTCATGTGTGCCGTCCCTTCGTGTGTGTGTACCTATTTATAAGTATCAACTGTAAGTACTTGTACTTCTGTCTGTTACATTAATTTAAAACAACAAAATTTAGGGTTTTTTTATTTAGTTGTATGGGAATTCAACATTGTTGTCATAAAAAAAAAAACAACTACCGTATTATAACATTTTTTTTTTGCTGTTAAGAACAGTAACTACAATTCAAAGATTGTGAACACAGTGTTGTTATGCAGCAATATTAAGCTTCTTTCATTAATGTTGCATGACATTCACCTAATTTATACTCAGCTCTAAATTTTGAAAACTTTACAGTAAATGCCAGCAACCAATCTGATTTTGTTAACAGTTTCTTAGAACCTACAGTAAAACCCTCTCAAGAACTTTCCTGCTCAATAAGTTAAATAAATTTGCATCGTGTCTATATTTTTAAACATATGAACATGTATAATTTAACCCTATTAAGAAGTTAAGAAGACCAGGGTTTAACTGTATTTTCACAGTGAACAAATATAGCCTAGTGGTTTTTTGTTACCTACTGAAATTGACTTTTCAGTTTTGTTTTACATTTCTCATCTCTCCGAAATAAACATATTTTATCACAATGGAATCATTGACATTTTAAAATTTGTTTTGATGAATTTATGTTTGAATTTTCCTCAGATTCTTGAATTTTTTTCAACAATTCTTATGATTTTTGATGGCTCTTGTAAATGGCCACTCAAAACAAATGCCATTTAAAATCAATTTCACTCAAATTCGGGGTTCTACTGTACAGCGGATGAAGGAAGGGGCTGGAGAAAATTCAAAATTTTTTTATTAAGTGTGCAAATAGTACAAAAACAGGAAGTTTACAACTGGTGGTATTTATCACACTACAAGAAAACTAAAACAAAAATTTACTGACAGTAATGACAGAAAATTCAATACAGTAGTGTACAGTTAACATTACAGTATTTTGTGATGCATCAAGTTGCCTTAATTTATTCACTGCTGGCGACTCTCATAAATACAGAGCAGCGTGCAGGCACTATTACTGGAACTCACAGTGACTAACTTTAATCAATTTACATCCAGAACCCTCTAGTGTTTACCGTAATGCCTTAAGTGATTACTGAACACTAGCTATACTATTTAATTCTAAGTGAAACAAGGGTATAAGTTACCAGAAGCAAATGTGTAAACAAATGTCTAAGTTTTTAAATATGGCAAGATAATTTAGTATTAAGTACTGCTGCAAAATAACATTGAAGATTCAAAAATGTTCATCAGTTGGAAAAATTATTATTTCTAACTTGTTCTCGTATGATTGTAATTTATAGGAAACACAATACTGTAATTGCATTCGTCTACCCACAATTATTCAGAGTCGTAACTGATACTGACAGCAAGCACTTTAAATGAAGTTACACTATGTTAAATTACCAAGTAGCAGAGAAGATAGAAACCAAGCCATGAGAGTGAGCAATGAAAAAATTACTCTGCATCACATACAAAGCATAAGCAAAGGACGTTAGGCACAAATACTTATAATGTTTCAACTTGCCGAAGGACTCTTCAAGGGCAGGAACACGGGAATGTCTCGGGCGGTGCAGGTGTTATCTGCAGACACAAGGAGCGACAACAGTTTCTTCTCTTCTGCATGCAGCTCCCACCAGCTGGCCGTCGCCACCGCAATACGCCCGTGAATCATCAGGCAGCCATACAGCGAGTCCACGCACTCTGCATATGCTTCCACAAAGTTCTAAAATAACATTTCATACAGATGTTAAATATGGAGTACCTATGTGAGTATGAATACTGTAACTAATATTATTAAGAAACTGCTTCAGCATTTGCCATTAAATAACACAAAAAACACTACGAGAAATACATCCTATTTCCGGGATTAAATAAGTGAGCAGAGAAATGTAGGACATGTTACAATGCAGCAAAATACAAATGGTAACATTTCTGAAACAGACCAATCATTGTGAAAGCACTTTACTTAAAGGTACGCTAAGATAAAATTACAAAACATTAATAAGCAGTGTGTGTACCATGAATGAAACTAAACACTTTAATTATTACGCTGTCAAGTCAACTGAATTAGCAAAATATTTTTAACACAATTGTCTATAAAGCTGCCATGGTCAGCTGAGTAATCAGAGTCAGTGTGGTGACAGTGATTTAACAATGAACTCTACAACTTGTGTCGCGGCTTGTTGTCATGTCACACGTACTTTTACTCTGTGCATCGTCGATGAAATGAATTGGGTGTGAACTGTGTGAAATTAGTACACACACAGACAGGTTGGGGCCAGCGACTTTCGATGTTACGCAGCAGTTGAGAAGAGTTGTTACCCAGACAAGTGGTTCTGCAGGTATTTTCTATTAGTGGCCACTGTTGCACCACTGGAGAGTAATGATAATACTATCTGCTCAGCAGCTTAATTTTTTACTCGTGCCTGGATAGCAGCTTTGTCACTTTTTCTTTATCCTTTAGGTTAAAATTAGTGGCATAACTACCAACAAAAAAATCAAGACAGGAATATTTTTCTTACGGTTATTTATTTGTAGCTATAATCATTCTGTTTCATGACACTAGATGCCCACGGCAAACAACCAAAATAACAAAACAAAGCCAATTATAATACATGATGTGACAAGAGATATTCCGCCAAACCAACTACGCTATAGTAAGCCCTAAGCAATCTGCAGTCGTTTGTAATTCTGCATAATATAGTTACTACTGATTGTCTGCCCAAGAATTTCAGCACAAGAGAATGGCGTGGCTCGGTACTGCGATTTACAAACTTTCGTACTCACGAGTTAACACTTGCTCTACTCATGATGACTACACGGTTACATATTGTGCAACACGACTAGTTACACCTAGTGCTACTTGAGAAAAATAAATGAACTGAAATGAAGTTTTTAGCTAGAGCGATTTCGCCCCCGAAGCTTCACTTCCCAGCGCCAGTGCTCCCTTACACCTCCTGTCTGCCCCGCCATGACACCTCGACTGCTAAACACTCAGGCTCATCTCCCGGCGACAGTGTCCAAGCTCCGACGTACTACGACTGTCTTTACCTGGATGGACACCCGGACTTACTCGGCCGAGCGGCGGAGTGAAACAATGGGATTCAGGTCGTTTGAAAACTGGTTAATAGACATTTAGTATGGAAGAAAAGTATTATGTAGCATTGTTACTGACAAATTTGCAAGCGTTTTATTCCACACTAACAGCTAAATAATTATTAGTTTATTAATTGGGAATATGCTGCGTCATCAATCTGTCGCAGATCACCACCTTTTCAGAGTTCTGCTGCGCACGGCACTACCAGCACGACCACCCACGGCAAAAAACCTAGTGGGCTGCTTACAAAGTTGCATCTAGCATATCTTGAGTCTCAACTCTGACCTGCCTGCCAGATAAATACCATCCCATAGGAAGCGAGCTCAGAGTCTACTCGAAATTTTCAAAATCCAAATACAGCAAAATATAAAAAAAAGTTACTTAGAAAAATGTTCACAATTAAATTTTCTTTAAAATGAGACCAAACACGAAATAAATCAGATGAAATTGACCCGTAAATGTACTATTTTCATCTTGCTTTAACAGTTAACATTTAAATTTTGAATAAATTTTTAATGTTAATTTATCTTCCAGCATCCCCAGTTAAAATGTTGGATCCTGCCGTATACCTCCTTACACTTGGTTAAGTTGGCCAAATTAAATTGTTATAAACAACAAAAAATATTAATTAAGAAAGAGAAAAAAAATGAAATTACTGTATGATAAGAAGTCAAGTATGGGTTACGTGCCAGTGCACGTCACAAACTGTAAACAACAGTAATTATTTAAAAAGTTCTTGTAAATGGGCGAGGCCACCTTACAAGAGATGATTTATTTATGGCCAATGCCTCCGCACTCCTCCCACTTTGCACAATGCCAAATGATGGTACAGCCAGCTTTCGGACTGCCAGTATTCACAGACTATAAGACGACCAGGTTGGGAGAGTGACAATGTCTTTGTGAAATGTGGATAGCTTTGAGGCAGTTACAATTTCAGAACAAAAATAAAGAGAGAAATATTGCTATTACTTAAAGAAACAAAATTGAAAATTGGTTAATAAACAACTGAGATATAAGTGATAAACGAAAATCATGATTTGCCATATTGAATCCAATATGGCGGCTAAGCGATCAAAATTCAGATCATGTGACCAGTAATTTTTATGCACCCAAACCACCTATTTTATGTATCTGAAGTCAAACTGTGGGTACATAAAAGTGTACGCCAAACAGGAGCTAGCTCCATGACTAAATATTGCTGTATCATTGCCTGCATATGTGAGCAATTAGTAGAAAGTACTAATGTAAAAGTACTTTTAAAAAGTACTTTTAAACATGCAGCTAATGTAGTCATACATAAACTATTTACAATTTCTGAAATACACTCCTGATTATCAGTGCTTATCAAGGGGAACAGAGGAGGGGAAGTGATGTTGCAGGTAATAAAAACATCATGGACAATCTGCCTCACAAATTTTTACTACAAAAGTTGTACACTTGATATAATTCTCCTACCAAAATCGAACGGTGTGATGTGCACTAGCACGTAGCCCATACTTGGTTTCTTATCATATACCGTAGTAATTTCAATCCTTTTTTCTTTTCTAAATTAATTTTTTTTGTTTTTGTTTAACAATTTAATCAGGTGTAAGAATGTATACGGCATGATCCAACATATTAATAGGGGTGCTAGTAAAGAAATTAACAATAAAATTTTATTCAAAATTTAAAGCTTAACAGTTAAAGTAAGGTAAAAGTAATGAATTTTACGTGTCAATTTTATGTGATTTATATCATACTTGGGCTCATTTTAAAGCTAATTTAATTTCAAGCAACTTTTCTATGTAACTTTCTCTTATATTTTGCCTCGCTTGGATTTTGAAAATTTCAAGTAGACTCTGAGCTCGCCTCCTCTGGAATGGGATTTATCTGGCAGGCAGGACTGAGTTCAGATGCTTGGAGACACTGTACAGAGGCGTGCTGGAATGCAGTGAGAGAAGCATGTCGTTAGGCCTTTGTCGTGGGTGGTAGTGTCGTGCGCAACAGAACTCTGAAAAGGTAGTGATCCGTGACAGATTGATGACGTAGCACATCCCCAATTAATAAACCAATGAATATTTTGCTGGTATTATGGAATAAAATGCTTTGAAAATTTATTAGTAACTACGTTACATAATTTTCTTCTGTTATAAATGTCAATTGACCAGCTTTTCAAAGAACTTGGGTCCCGTTGTATCACTCCGCCGCTCGGCCGAGTAAGTCTGAGTGTTTGCCTGGGAGAAGTTAGTTGCGGTACGCTGGAGCTTGGGCGCGGTCGCCGGGAGAGGGCCGGCTGAGAGTTTTATTAGTTGGGGCATCATGGTGGAAGAGAAAGGACGTGCACGGCGCTGGAGCGGAGACGTCAAGCCCAGAGGGCGGATTCATCAGTAAAGTAGGCAGTATCGCCAACGATGATTTCTTTTCTCTCTTTTTTGTATGCTGTTTACTGAGTTAGTATATCCAAGTAGATTGGTGCACTAAATGGGTGCACAAGTGGACACTGCGGCTTTACGACACTGTCGAGAAAACTAGTAATGTGTATTCGATACTGGTTTCTTTGTTGTTCGGTTGGCAAACTGAGGCATATCACAGCTGTTGAAAGACCTGGACGAACACTCTAGCCTACCTCAATTCGCACACTGGTATCACCTATTGAGGTTTACGTGTTTAAGCTGGTAAGGTTACTGGAGTGAATGTAAGTGTTTTAGCAACGATTGGTCATCGTACGTCAGGTGAACCATCAATAAACAATATCGAAAAATTTTATTAAATTTTTGTTTATTTAATACTTTCTCTCTATGTGAACACCTTTCGAAGCACTTAGGCTATTCGAGAATGTAAAACCAAAGAGAAATGATTTGTAATTTCTGGAGTACTTGTCACAGTCATCGCTCGTCATCGACAGCTGCTCCGTTAACCCCCGTTACATCTAGCGGGTGCGAACAGGGACATCATCACAACAATCCCGCCAAACCCCCGTTACAGCGGCCTCATAAAAATGAGGTCCTCTTAAAACTTTAAAAGCAAACTTTGTAAATGTGAAGTTCTTTATAAATATGAATTTGTAAAAATCAATACTTTACTAAATCATATACATATACTGTATGTACTTTTTAATTTATAGTTTATGGTGCAGTGGATAATCCATACAGCAGACAACCTGCACATGCATAATCGAGAGTTTACTGTACATTAATTCATTGGTGATGTAAACTGGCAGTCACTAACCTGCAATAAGTAGTTTTCTGAACACAGCATGACCTCAACCAAACCCAGCAGGTCGGTCCTGAGAGATCTGTCTCCACCATCCAGGCATTCCATTAACCTGTCCAGCAATGGGTAGCATGCCTGCCAACATGACAGAAAAATATACCCAGGTGCAAAGTGAGCCAAATATGGCTACTATGAATATTTTCTATAGATACCATTCACTTTAGTAGAAAAAATGTTATTAATTTTATTGACAAAAGTTACAAATCCTGTATTAAGTTATGGTAGCCAGTACACAAAGTAAAAAAAAAAAACAAACAAAGGTAAGTATTCCCTTGGGAAGAAAGCAGGCATGATTACTTAATGATACTGTATATGACCAGAAAGATTAAATTACGCACGGCTACGTCAGAGGTGCTATTAGACAAAACCTTCCCTAAAAATTCTTTCAGCCAATCACCTAACTACACGACTTGTACCTACATGGCAAGGTATATGATCAAGGATAGGCTTGTGACAATCATATATGCAGGTATATGCAACTAAATTACTAGCAATTTTTTTGTTATACTGAATTATATATTACATATTCTTGATATGATATGTTACATATTCTTGCCTATTAATAGCATAAATATGTTAGAAAACGAGGTCACAGCATGGAAATAATATTTCAATATGATTAGAAGAATGTAGTAGTTATTAACTGTACCTATATTTTAAGTAAATCAAACAAAAATTCTGCAATTTTGTTATAAGTATAGAAACCACAATGAAAAAAATATTTGCTATTATTATATTGTACATTGATTAAAATATTTACTTACTTGGCAGAAGGGCGTGATAAAGCTATCATTAAACTGTTAAAGAGCTACTTAATATCAAATATATTTTACTCTTTGGATGAGTCTGTAAATTGTTCAGCCTAACTTTTTCAACCTTGTTGTGTTGATCTGTTTGTAACTTAGCCTAAATGATGTTTGTTCTGTACCGCACCTTAAAATTCATAAACATCTTGGATTACCATATTATTAAGTATGTATCACTTCATGGGAGAAAAAAATGAGAGAGAGAGAGAGAGAGAGAGAGAGAGAAAGAGAGAGAGAGAGAAAGAGAGAGAGAGAGAGAAAGAGAGAGAGAAAGAGAGAGAGAGAGAGAGAGAGGGAGAAAAATTAACTAAAAAATAAATAAGTGAATATTATACTTTATCAGTTTTGTATTGTTTGAGATTGTATTGTACTTATGTTGTACATTACGAATACTGTTAACAATGTTTCAAATTGTCATGTATTTATTTGCATGTAAATGTTTTTTGTTGTTGTAGTTAAACTTTAACATCTGTATCCCTTCATTGCAAAGGAAGAGAAAGAGAGGAGAAGAAAAAATATTTACCTTGCCAGTTTTATACTGTATTGTAGTTAAGTTGTAAGTAGATGTACTGTTAAATTATTCTGACTTGTTCCACATCCTAGGGGCTTTGTACTCCCACAGGTTCTATGTCGCAGGTTAACGAACAAGGGGTCACCGTATTGTGACACACAAAAGGCTGCTTCAGATACCGCATCTTTCATAAATTGCCATAGGAAAGTTTCACAGATATGAACCAAAAACAGAGGCCAGTTCAGTGTCTTGTACACAGAGGTTGTGATGCACCAGATGCATATGCCTGGATCACTTTACCACACTGGCATGTCTATGCCTTAAACATGAAACATACCCCCAGCGAGATGGTACCTTAAAATGTAAAGATGCTGACAGATGAAATAGTGAAGGATATATTTTGATATGATGTTTTGAACTGCATTATACAGAATTTGAAGAGTGATGTGGTGCTTAAGTAATTGAGAGCCAACTACTATGAAAACAAATAATCATAGACTTATAGTACACAGCTGTGCAATGTAAAATCAATAACAATTGCTTAGGGTACACATTCTGTGTTAGATGAACATTTTTAAGGCCAATATTAGTTTCTTCTGTCTGTTCATAACATGATCATATTATTCAGAACGGATGAAAATTGAACCATACCATGGACCTAGTTACCGACATTTGTATCCATACATTAACAAAGTTAAGTTACAACTTTTGAGAAATTTTGTAATCTACATAAAAAAAAATAATTTAATGCTTGTTGAATGACTGGCTCAAAGGCTAGGAAACTGGGTTTCTGTACTTAGGGTTGTAGCTTGACCTTAGGACTCGCAATGTGAAAATGTTTCTCAGGGGAGAGTAGCAGACGTCACTGCAAAATGATGGCTTTATCAGAGCAATTTTGCTGTCTCCCCGGTTTTCATTCCTTAAAAATGAATACAGTCAATCATTCTCTGTCATTCTTTAAGCTGGCAGGAATGACAGGTCAATACCTTGGTTGGGACAGCTGGTACGTGTTAACACGAAGACTCATTTCATTCATATAGAATATACCTAAAAATATGAACAAGGTAGTGCTACTCATTTTTGTCAGTGTACAGCATAAAAACCCCAAAGAAACTTAATTTACCACTCTTTAGAATATTACCCTCTACATTAGATAATTAAACACTTTAATACCCCTATTTCATTGTGAACATTATGCTACGGCTTCAGTCAGAAAGTGCACAAAAATAAAAATCACAAACAACCAAGTTCCATATTTATAAATTGAATTCAGTAAGGTTTTATAAGCAGTATTCTGATTTGTCACCTTGAGACGCTGTAGTTCAGTCATAAAAAATGTAATTTAAAGCAGCATGTACCCTAAGCTCACGCTTCAACCTCTCAGCATTGCGTGGGGAGCGCAACTCATTGATGCCGACAGTCAGCACCATGGCGTGGAACACAGACTTGAGCAGCTGCTCCAGCAGAGACTCACTCGCTCCACAAGCAGCAGCTATCAGCACCAGGCTGTAAACAATATTTCAAAGATAGAGTCCTCTCCTTTATACAGACCATGCAGAAACAAAAAAATAATTTGATATATCGACGACGTTGAACTGCAACCTCGTATGTCGTAAATGTAATTTACCACATACAGCCAACTTGTATGTCGATGCTATTGATTAATATGTGTGTTATATCATTTTAAATTTATGTTCTCGTATGGTAAAGATGTCTGAACAGTTATTACGAGATATACTGTGATTACTATGTCCCTAAAGTGCTTTCGCCTTCCTAAATTTCCACAAAAATGTAAACTAGCCCCTCCTTACAAATGACAAGCAACTTGTATTTCCTTGATATATATGTTGCTGAAAATTGCAGTCCCCACTTTATCCTTGATGTACTGTACAGTACAATACATATATTCTGTTGACATCCATTGTTTGCGATGTACCATGCAACATTATCTTTGTAGTCACATTATACACCCTGAGCTATTTGACTCTTGCACAGTGCTACAAAAGTAGTTGTATCAGAGTTGGCCACTTATTGCAACAAAGAAAATTCCCTGATTTTTGCAAGTATGAAAACAACATTTTGGCATTTCATTTAAAATATTTTACAGTTAAGATAAATATTTCAAGTCCTTTCTGACACTACTGCCAGTGAACTATACAAAAAGTTCAGCAGAAATAACTGCAGACTTGACAATAAAGTTTGATTACAAACATGACAATAATTTTTTTTTGAGTGAGAGAGAGAGAGAAGAAGAAGAAAAAAATCTATAATGCTCTCAAAACTCCATTATATTCCTTCCTATGACTTTTGTGGAGACCCAAAATGAAAAAGGCAAGAAAATTCCTTGAACTGTCTGAAATGAAGAAAATGAAATTACCCTGAATTTCCAGGTGGCCACAATTTACCTGATAATTCCAGGTTTTCCAGGTGGGAGGCCACCCTGAGTGTGCAGTTATACAAGACCCCGACTACTATGATGGTCACGTGTCATATCTGTGCATCGACACTGACAGAGAGTCAAGCTTGGTGGTACGTCAGTTATGGGCTGTCGGGGCAGAAGGACGCAAATAGGCAAACACCAATGACCAGCTTCCACCCTGTGATTATTCATAGGCCAGCGCTAGATGGATGGATGACAATCCCAACTCCCTCCGCCAACATCACAAATAGTAGAGAGGTATAAGGGCAAGGAGCTGGCTCAGTCAGGACTGTTTTTACTTGATATCTCAGAATGTCTTCTGTTAACGCACAATTATTTCATGGACTGTATACAACTAATACAATTAACGGTAACGGATGCCACATTTTTATAGCGATATACAGTGAGGCTGCCCGAACGCACTACTCACCGCCATGTTTGATCTTAGATGATGGCCTCCTCCCGGAAGCCCAAGGCTGCCAACCGCTGGCAGATGATGAGGAAGAGATGCTGCCAACTCAAACTGGTGAATTGCTGCGCGGGAGATTCAAAGTTGGAAGTGCTCACCGGGATTGTTCGAAATGCACTATTTAATGATTTAGTCTCAACGAAATTTACAAATACCCAAAATTATACACTATGTACAGTCAGAACATACTGCCCACCTTGAAATGTCATTTCAACAGAGTGGTACAGGACAAAGCTTGACTACCGGACATTTCAGAGATCCAGTAGCAGTGCGCACAGTAGCCACTCTCGCCACACCATCCTTCCCTGGGTGAAGCTCCTGGATGCGTCCCAGGCGCCACTGTAGAGGAGGCAATCTTTCTTCTTTCAGCAGTACGAGTTGATTGGGGGCAAGAGCAGCTGCCGGCTTGTGCCACTTATGCCGCTGCTGCAGGGTATGCAAGTAGTCTCGGTGCCAGCGATGCCAGAAGTCCTGCTGCAGGCGCTGCACCAGTTGCCACCGATTTAGACGATTTAGCGGGATATCCTGAAGGTCTGGCTCTGGCAACGCTACCAAGG
>PNEQ01002533.1:0-14966 GCA_003012365.1 Medauroidea extradentata
CAACATCCAACACTACAACCACAACATCCAACACTATAACAACAAAACCACAACCACAACACCACAACCATAACATCCCCCACCACAACAACCACAACATCCAACACTACAACCACAACATCCAACACTACAACCACAACATCCAACACTACAACCACAAAACCACAACCACAACACCACAACCATAACATCCCTGACAATAACATCCACCACCACAACAACCACAACATCCAACACTACAACCACAACACCACACTGGATAGGGCCTACACACCTCTTATTTTCTGTAAACGATTGTATGTTTGCCAATATATAAACACCTTTTATTTTCTGTGAACAATTGTGTGTTTGCCAATATATAAACATCTCTTATTTTCTGTGAACAATTGTGTGTTTGCCAATATATAAACACCTCTTATTTTCTGTAAATGATAGTGTGTTTGCCAATATATAAACATCATTGCAAGATATTGTAATATATTAACAAAAAATACCATCAAAGTATACATAACAAGGGGTTCGAATACCGAGTGAAGCAAAGTTCTAGAATTTAATAAATACAAGCAGAAATTCAAGTTACACAACAGGGTTTTACTTAATTCAGGCTTATTGTACATTTTGTTTTCTTTTTAACAAGTTACACATATTCCAGATAAGGTATGCAAGAAGGGCCATTAACATTATTGGAAAAGCACAAACTAAAGGGGCAATCAAAAGGCTAAAGCCCAAACAAGTTAAATAGGGAAAGCAACACGTCGGCGCCTCGTCGGCTCCCGATACATATCTTCACTAACGACAGAGAAAACGCACAGCAGAAAAGACAGGGCAAAAGGCCCAAGCACAAACTCCAACGAACCAGATGAAGAAAAACTAACTCACCAACATTATCGAGGAGCAGCAGACGAGCACAAATAGAAAGCAGTGCACAGAAGGGTGACCAGGATCCAACTGTACTCGAGAGCTAGGAAGCCGGCCTAGGCAACAGGGAAGGGGGGATGGGAAGGGAGGGAGCCGAGGAGAGCCGAAGGTAGGCGAGCATAGCCGAAAGGCCCCGACGAGCGGCAAAACATCCTCGCATGCTTCCAAACACAGAGTCCCATTCTATAACACGTCAGAACCAAACGATAGGGTTCAAACAGTTTAAAAAAGGGCCCCAGTACAAACTGAGGGCACAGCACCAGTTCAAATTAATGTTTGTAGTTAATTACCATATATTACAGTGTTACTGTCGGAATCTACACGGATTAAATATTTTGTTTCGCTGTGAAAACTGTTTGACGAATATTAATATATATTAATAGTCTCCAAAATTTTTGTACTGGTATGCCTGAAGAGTATGTAAGCTATCCCGCCATTTTACATTACTTTGTTCACTGGTATGCACGCTCGTCGTATGGTTTCAATTTGTCAACTTTATTGTACCAAACTGTTTGTTTTTTTAGTTTAATGTTCCAGGTACATTTTTTGTCTAAGGCTAGGATTTCATTGTTCTGGTTACATGTGACTTTATGGCCTATGTTTCACTTTATATTAAAAACACTTTTACTACTGATGTTAACCTACATTGGTAGTGTGTTGTGTCCCACATACTGCTAGTCATACCGACTGCGATTGCACATCTATACTATTTATGAACAGTATTTAAATAAAAATGTCAGGTTTACTTATGTTTAACCTTAAAGTTACAGGTTAAATGTGCATACAATTTTAAAAATTACATTAGTCAAATCAAGAACAAAGCAATTTCGAATACAAGAAATATAAAAATACATGAATACAAAATACACATATAACACAATTTTAGGCAAATAATATTTTTAAAACGTTTATCACGACTACGGTAGGTAATTTTTTTTGCGTTGTTGGGAATACTAACACAAAATTTCCCTCGAGAGAATATGTATGTTTTCTGTTGCGTGGTTGATAACACACAATTGTTTACGACCACAAGATTACGCTGGTTAACCTGGCAGTACCATCTCTTATAAACCCTTACATACTCCTTGACCACAACCACATCAACCACAAACAAAACCACCAATACAACTGCCACCCAGACTTCCATGACAAACATGATATTGAAAACAATTTTTATATATAACGTTTACGTGAACAAAGGGGTTAGAAGTGTTTCTTCGCATCTTGTAAATATATCTCATTAACTTAAACAAAATCGGTACAGGCATCATTGTAAACATTTCAAAAATGGTAACTGTGTGTTTTAATTTTTTGATACATTACAAAAAAAAAGGTTAACAACAAAAAAAAGTTGTCTTTGGATGAAATTCTCTGGTTAATGGTCCTTGCTGAAATTCATTTTGTAGTATTTTCAAAATTTAGATAAAAACACCTGCCAGTATGCAAACTGTGTAATGTACACTAGGTGGTTCATCTACTACAAGGGTGCAGTGATATGCCCCTCTGTTCAGTTGGCATTTAGGCCCCAGTATGTCGTGTAATTTATCTCACATCCACAGACGGCAGCTGGAAAACGGTACCAAAAATAATGACATCAAAACTATAAAAAATCAATATAACCCTGTAATTACATATTAAGTTTATAAGAACCACTGACCTTAAGGGCTTGTTCCTTAGTTTTTTTCTGAGGGTGAAAATAACTCAAATGTTTTTAAATGCTTTGAAAAAATTTGAGTCAATGTGCAGTCACACGATGCACAATACTGTGAATTAGTTTTTAAAAATAAAGTACCATTCATCGGCAAAAAAACATTTTGCTTAATTTTTCCTTATTTTCACAACAAAAAATGTTGTACTTTGGGTGATGACCTCTAAAAAACTGTTATGTACATTTCTACAAAAAAAATTCTGCTACAAATTTTAACATATAAGTGTCGAAACTGTGGAGCAAAATTTTTATACGAGTATTAGGTAGCAATAAAAATAATATTTTCAAAATCACTGCAAAACTCGGTAACAAGCCCTTAAAACAGACATTCATACAGTAATAATGTTAACAGGATGTGTTGCACAGTTGTTTGAAGTGGCAGTCTGGGATCTTTGCATAACTGGCAATGCTTTAGAAAAGACTACTAGGCTCTACAAAAATGCATGGAATGTAACGAATCAAGTTTGCCTATTTAATTATTAGATATTGTTTTATGTAGCACAGCAAATCAATCCTCGTTAATCATCAGATAATGGCACCTACTGAACTAAATGTAGGCTCCGAACCACTAGTTTACATGATTCTGTGCCCCCTACTGTCGTTTTAGATAGTGGGATCGAAAGACTGACCCTTGCTTCGCCACATGAGCGAAAAGTTAAAGCGATGACTGCTGAGAACCCTGAAATTAAGTGGCAGGCATCCTTTATTTACACAAAAAGTTTATCTATTTGTTTCTCAAGGGTTTCGTTCAAGAGACTCTTACGGGTTTTCTTCACGAGACTCTTTAAAAGGTTCCACCAGGTAGTAATAATCTTGTAAGAATTAAAAATGCCAAAGGTATGCAAATGCCTCCTTATATGCAACAAACTTAAACAGTTACATGATAACACCTGCATACAATGTTAAATGGGGGTGTATGTACAAAAACTACTAGCCAGGTACCACTTTCAACATAACGCCTGGTATGACGGACGTGGCACATGTGTGTTGGGTGCAAGGTGTAAAGTGCTTAATCATATCAATACTACACTATGTCTGTACTTTGGTGGAGCTTCACTAAATGGGCTAAACTATTAGTTTTGGTACTCTAAGTGGTTTGAGGGAAGCTCATTGGTAGTAGTCAAGGCTGGTGCATTTGCAGGGGAAACTGTTGGGTGTTTAATACAGATTAGATGCTGGCTACTTCAGCAGATAGTGTTTAGCTAGCTTTCCACCCACGGTGTGACAATGTTGCCTGGTCAGGGGATTATTCATAAGCCTTGCTCACCCACCATGTGAGATGTGAGATGTCAGAGTGTAGGTCTAACTTCAAGTTACTGTTTCAAGTTTTTTTCTGAACTGCAGTGTAACGTGAATATAATTTATATACCAAATTACGGATGGTGAACAGAGTTTAAAAACCTTATTTTGCAATTCTAATTTGTGAAACAGGTTCTAAAGCCAATCAGTGGTCAAGGTGACTGACATGACCTCAAATGGTGGGTACTTGTACACCGTTCTTGACCAGTAGTCAAACAGTTAAGATGACTTATGTGAAATGTTTTTTTTTAACGATAATCTTTAGATTATTGTCAATCAAAGGCTCTCAAAATTTGCAACATTTTATCTAAATAACTCTTGTCATAATTCAGCTTGGGAATATACTGCTGTGTTGTTGTTTTGGTCAAAGCCTTTCTGGCAAATACGGCGGCGATAGTGTGCCACCGACATCAAGTTTTATGTTTTTTCATTTAATATATCACATATTTAGATAAGCAGAATTTCACTGCAAATATAATATTTATTAACTGTAAACTTGAAAGGTAAGCTTTGTTTTTTAATTGATATAATTATTCGGGACGTGGTTTGCGACCACTGGAAGCTGTTATAGAGGATGCCAGCGCCACTGCAAAGGTGTAGGTGGTCCTTGGTGACACACTACTGCCGGCCGAGCTAGTGAGTGGACGCAGAGATAGTAATGAAGGCGATCAATAGGCTAGGGGCTTTGTTTCTCATGTAGAAACGTGACGTTTGCGATCTTACTTTTCTGCTGCTTATCTTTTGAGCATTGGCATCGGAACTGCAGCTTTTGGGATGTCATTTAATTCTTTTCTTTTGTATAACGCTGAGTCTTTGAGTGCAACAGCACGCTGACACCGGAGAAAGAAAAGAAAATGTACAAGTTGTCATAAAGTTAGGAATTGTGAACCTCTAATGAATTGTAAAAAGCAAAACATGTGCACGGGAGGAGAATTTGCTAAATAAAACCTGGTAGTGCCACGGATGCCTCTGGATTTGATTTGTAACTCACCATGTGCTTTCCAAACCCACTTACTTATCGTCCTGAAAGAAGAGTGTACTTGCCGCATGCAACCGCTGAGGCAGACTTATCTGCGTAGCAACACCATTACAAAGGGAAGGTATGTTGATGAACATTTGCTAAACTGTAGTACTGACTTGTACAGTGAAGGGGGTACTACACAGTTTCCAATGGAGCAGTTCACTCTGGTATAAACATACCGATATGATGCTGGCATACGGAGCAGCATGTGGGAACTGACATGCTGCATGCCATATCTGTCAATAAATGCACCCAAACCTTAATGCTCCAGATCATAAATATTTACGTCTGTTGATCGGCAGCTGCAGGACATCAGATTATTTACCATAGCTGTACAGGGTCGTTGGCATGCTGTGAGGAGCCTGCCTAGCAGGTAGAGATTTTTAGTCAAGTGGGGCAGAATTTACCACCAGCACAAGTGCCACTGCATACAGATTGCGAACGAATCAAACAACTGTGTGGGGTGTGTTTAACGATGAATTACTTATTTCCATACCATTGTCTAAGGATGCAGGTAATGGGACCACATAACTACCCATAATGCTTGCAGTTCGTCTGGAGGTATCTACAACAATGTCAAGAAGAGTAGCAATTCACAAAAAAAAAAAAAAAACATAATTTTTACCAGAATACAGTACGTACATTTCAACATGAACATCAGGAACAAATCCTGACAAACATATGGACTGTTTAATTGGGTCATAAATCTCATCTGGATGATTAAATATCACATTTTGCTGGAGGCAACACTACCAGAACTACCAGAAGATGTTCTACTGGCTGTAAGAAATTATATTTGGTTTCTACATGATGGTGGGTCAGGCCATTTCTGTGAAGATGGACATGGTTATTTGAACGCAAGGTTTGTGGACTGTTACACAGGATGTGAAACGTCAGTAAGTTGACTGCCATGCTTGCCAGATCTTTCTGTGCTCGACTTATTTTTGCGGGGCTACATGTGTTACATGTTTACATGACTCCAGTAAAAAGCACAGAATAACTTGTTGCCCTGATTCCTGACAACGCTGGCTTCATTGCAGGTTGACTAGTGATATTTTCCTGTGTATATCATTTGATGACTTGTAGGTGCACTCTGTGCATCAAAGTTGTTGGTGGACATTTTAAGCATTGCTATAACAATGTTATTTGGTTCAAAGTGTGACTAAACTTTCTTAGAGTCATGTCAACATGTATTAGCAGTTACTTTTCCACGAACAATTTATTACATTATTTCAACTATAGATGTTACAACAAAATCATGCCTACGCCATTACTTCTACACAAAACCATTCAATACTACCAAGCTATACTTACGACACATTCCATTTCAAACAATGAAACTATACAAATGCAATCATTTATTTTCATATTATCTTACCAATAGCATAATTGGACAGATTAACAGTTTTACGAGTAACAATCCACTTTTTTCTCACTAACTTAAAGTTCACTACAATTGTAATAGCCACATCTTGCACTCTAAATACTTCCCCTTAAAAAAAACTCACAATGCTCATTTTAAAATACAGACCCAAAGATGACAAACAGAAAGGCTTTACAGTACTAAAAATTCACAATGCTCATTTTAAAATACTGACTCACAGGTGAGAAGCAAAACTGCCTTTAAAATACTAACATATTTGACAGAAAAAGAACACACGAATTTATTTCAAATTCATAAAAATATCATATTTTTAACAGCCTACAATATTGCTCAGTAACTCCCACTATTTATATTATTAATTCACTGGTATCCATATCTTGCTGTTACTTTTATTTCCCATCCACCCTTGGTGGATACTGGCAAGTTTAAATTTTTCCTTCGTTTGCACGAAGCCAGGTGGTTCATTTCTGATAACATCTCTGGCACTCCTTCCCATTCCTCATCTTAAAATCTCTTAAACTAAGAGTCCATGTCCTGACTGAACTGCCTGTTGAGCACTTCCGGTGTCAGATTGGATGGCTGTAAGTGATGGGAATTCCTGCAGATGTGTCAGTCCTCACGATCTTGTACAATATAAGACCTCACAATCAACCTATTTTTCACAATCTGAGCTGATTTCTACTTTCTATCTCTGTGTAACAAAACTCTGTCCTGCACACAGAACACTTCTTTTACTCTTGCTCTTCAATCATAAACCATCTTGTTTCTTTCTTACGTCCATACAATTACAATAATAACCCGCCACAATCATATAGCTTCGTCCTCCACAGTCGCACAGATCAACACCCACTTTCTCAAAAGGCAGATCCGGTACGTTGTGAGACATGAAGGGATTATTGCTTCCCAGCTTCCGACATACTGTGCACTGGTTTGCCAGCTTCTTAATGTCCAAACACATTTTCAGCTAATACAAAACTTGTCTGGTCCTTGCTTTGGTCCTTTTGATGCACATGGCCAACATAGAGTTGGTTTAGTGTCCGCTGCTGCATTATTGTTGGCACAAAATACGATCATTCAAGAACCACAAGCCATTGTCAACATGTAAACCATCTCTAACGACTAATTTACTGGTTGGTTAAGCACCTTTTTCTGCTCTGCAATATTGTGACAAAGTTGAGAATTTGAGATTTTTTGAAAAAATTTTTTTTCTTACAATGCAGTCTGATTTCTGATAGTTATCATTTTTTTATGTCACTGTTCATTCCCCGGATGGGAGTGAGTGCAGTTGTGTTTTTGTGTTTAACGTGTTAAAGTATGTAAGTTTATCACAGATTTTCTTTTACGCACAGTTCTGTATAGGTCATTTGTCTGTGTTTCTCGAGAACTCGGGCCGCTGCCGAACACTTGGGCGGATGGATGTAGTTACGGGATGGCCAGATGGTTTGCACGCGAGGTGAAGTGTGCACATTCCTACATTTTCCGGTGGCTGTCCGTGGCGTGCATTCATCGTGTCCCGGGGTGTTTTGCTTCATGTTCCTGAGTTGTTTAGAAATGTGTTTTAAGTTTTGCGTAGCTTGTTTTATGAGCAGTTTTACATTAGCAGTTTTACTGCTTTGCATCGCTGCACGTTATCAGAAGGAGGAGGGTTTGGCGACAGTCGAGTCCAGCAGTTTAGTTTGATGGCGACTGAGCGGCGCTGGTGGAAGAAGGAGCTGAGGAAGCTAGAACGTGCTGCGCATCAATTGGCCGCCGGCAATCAGGCGATGCGCAATGAAGAGAGGATGGGAGAGTAAGTGAGAGGAGAGAAGCCAAAGTTTAGGAGGAAAAGTCTATTGTTGAGTGGAGGGGGACAGTTACTGTGCAGCGGAGCTCGTGACCAGACGTTCTCGGCAGAAGGAGCCGAAAGTGTTACAGCTATGGGAGGCCAGTAACCAATTATTTTATTTCATCCTTTCTAATAGGGGTGATTTCCCCCAGACTAGCTGAAGGAAATGCCCGAGCTGTTCTTATTTTCTTTCTTGTTTAGATTAAGTAGTCTCTAAGGGAGTTGAAGTCAGTCAGTAGTAGTCTTGACGTAGGAGTCATCATGGACAGGCAGTTGCAGCCATCCAGCCAGAAGCGAACGGTGTAGGCAAGCTATTATGGCCTGAGGTACTTTATTTCTGCTACCTTCCTGATAGCTGGTATTTCTTTCGTGATTTTTTTGTCCCTTCCTCCTGTTTTTTAATTTTTACGTATATTTAGTTTATTTCATTTAAGTGTGGTTAGTATTTTTTCTTCATTGTTTTTTTAAAATAAAGTTTAAGGTAATTGATTGAAATTCCGCATCTTTACGTCTGCATTAGGAGCTCACTGTTGTTTAATAACGTGTCGAACAGCGTTGGAGCTCACCTATTTACTTCATTTATTTTTACGTTTGCTTTTTAACTAATTTATTATGCTGGAGAAGTATTTATTTGTAAGATTGTCCACGTTTGAGTTTCTGCGGCAGCGTTTTCGTTTCGTAGAAAATAACTTTACAAAAATTAACCTGACGAATTAACTTACATTCTAAAGGCGGCGATCTCCCGAGCTATTACTGTTTGTTTTCCAGGAAGTAATAGCTCTCTCTTTGCTATTTTATTGAGAGAGAAAAAAAAAAGTACTATCCTGTTTAAAGTTGTTTATTTTTATAAAGACTTTTGTTGCTGTAATTAAGGTCTCGAAGGAGAAAACATTTAGACGTTTGTAACAAAATCACGCTTGCATTGCAGAATGTTCAACAATGAAGTCAAAAGTAGATATTAGCTGTTTTCGTACTGATGATCATTATTTTTTGTAAAAGCTAGAGGTTCAACTAAAAGAAGATACAACAAGGGAATTAGTTTCTTTCTTCCCTTCATAATAATATTAATTCTGATATAGCTTCCTTTTCCATTATTAACTTCTTAAGTTTTAGCTGCTACGGAAATTTTAAGTTTGGCTGTTCGAAGTTTTTTTTTCTCTATCAACATTTCCGCCTAGAAATTAACTTGTAGTTGTAAGGTGGTGGTAATATTTACTGTTTATAAACTCACCAATGGGGCTTAGATCCCTGGTTCCCGCTCTACACAAGTTGAAGATTATGGTATGAGTCTGTTTGGCTTGGTTTACCCCCCCCCCCTCCTATGTTGAAATAACTTATTTATTTTTGTTTTAAATTTTTTAGGTATTATTAATCGTGACTGTTGGTCACATTTAATACTTTTTTGTGCACGCCGAAGGCTACCTTCAGGAGTCATTAGCGACAAGTTTTGGAGGTATGCCCACCAAGGGGCGCTGGTGGAGGTTTTCTCTCTCTCTTTTTATTTTGGCTGTTCATTGTCCTTTTTTTTTTTTTTTTTTTTTTTTTTTTTTTTTTTTTTTTTTTTTTTTTTTTTTTTTTTTGCTGGTGTAGGTAATAAGGGGTGAGGTTCGCGTGCTCCCTTATTTATGAACATGGCTGTTAAGATATTATAGCCATTCTGCTGGTACTTTCGGTCAGTCGACATCACGCAGCTCATTGGTGTCAGGTCCAAGCAATTAGCCGGAGCTTCAAGTTATCCGATAGACCCTAAGCCCCCTTATTTATTTGACCTGCCATCCCACTTTGGTTTCGGCACCCTGCAGAGAGCGCCTTTTCTTTCTTTTTCATGTTCACCGCTCACACTTCGCATTTGGTATCATCCACCCCATTCACTAGTACCTCGTCACAATATTTCATGATCTCAGAGAGCACAGCTTTCCTTGTTGTTTCATGGCCTTTGTACACTGTAACATCTCTTGCATATATGTATTGGTGAAACTTTTATGCAGCAAACACACTGGTTAACATCTCCTTTTTCACTTGTGCATAGTTCTTATCTGCAGGCGATAAGCTCAGAGATGCATAGCTGATTTACTGATCATCACAACCGTCCGTTGATGCATCACACTGCACAGATAACTTAATGCCGGGACAATAACGACCCTGGACCATAGTCTTGCAGATCAAGTCCTTGATTTACTCCAGTGCTTCAATGGTGTTCTTTAAGAGTTCTCACAGTGAAGCTGTAATGCTGGCTAGATGGGGTAAGAACTTCTTCTAATAAAAGGGTGGCCATTCATTGTAACAAAGAAAATTCCCTGATTTTTCCTTGATTTCCCTGACAAGAAAACCAAACATTTCCCTGATTTTCACGAGTATGAAAACAACATTTTGGTATTATATTCAACACATTTTTCAACAACAGGAAATATTTCCAGTAACTTCTGACACTACTGACAGCGAACTTGACAAAATATTCTGCATAAATAACTACGAACTTAACAATTGAGTATGATCACCTCCACATGATGGTAATTTTTCAAACAGAAATGTTTAAATGCTCTCAAAATTCCATTATTTTTCTTCCTACAACTTTTACAAAAGCCCAAAATGAATGAGGCAAGTAAATTCCCTGAAATTTCTTAGATGGACCAAAAACACCCTGGAAATTTCCTATTTCCCTGATAATTCTAGGTTTTACAGGTGGGTGGCCACACTGAATAATTTATGAATCACAGCACTCTTTGAAGTTACATTTTGTACATCTATGTAATGCTAGCACTCCCCACACCTGGTCAGGTTCCGGCTTTATTTCACCACTGACCTTGTTCTTCTTCAACTATAGTTTACCATCATTAAATTTAACATTTGCTTAATGAGCTGTTAAGTGCTACTTGCTAATGGACTTTATAATGTTCACACTCACCTGCAATAACCACCAACAAATCACTGTAGTAAACAATTACTTCTAGTATGTTATCAAAAATGTCTGCATTCACATGCTAAAAGATTTTGGGAGCACTTGAAGGGCCCAATGATAGTCTGAGAAGTTTATAACAGCCAAATGATGTGCTAAAGCTAGAATATTGAGTGGGCTGAACATCCAATTCATTTTGATAAAACACATCCTTCAGGTCCAATACAGTAAAATTGGTCTTTCTGTTCAACTGATGGTTCAGGTCCTCTAATGTTGGCATCATTTGATACTCTCAACAGATTGCTTTGTTCAGGTCCTCTGGATCTAAACTAAGTTTGGAGAATTTCTCAGACATCTCTATAAAAGTTTAACGTCACGATCCATTCCTCTGGCTTATAAACTTTGGTAATGACTCCCAAATTAAAACAAGATCATGTAGTCTATTTTCTTTCAAGTCTGTCATGTTATATGATAGATACATTTAATGCTGTTGTGATACCATGGAAGTATCGATACTGGGATTGAAGAGTGTATAAACTATTACATTAAAGGCTAAAATTACTAACTGAGAATTATTACAAACATTACACATCGTGATTACAAAAATTAATGGTCACAATCCCTCAAAATAAAGTTTTTCTTTCTACACTGAGCAGGTGGTGCAATTTTTGCACATTTAGGGCTAAAATTATAAATGTCTTTCAAAGAAAAACCAGCCTCACATCACAGAAATCCGCTTTTTCCTTGTACAAAAATCTTAGTATTATACGTCAACATTATTTCTTTGTAATATTTGATTTGTTTGTGTTCGGTTTTCATATTTACACAATAATAAATTTAGTAGCCCAATACATAATAAAGATCCTATCATTTTGATTTGCCTAGAATTTTCTTTTTTATCTGCAGTCTTCTTTGCAGAATTACAGAGCGCAGTACTTATTTGAGATAACATATTGAAATTCATGGACTGCTTTCCAAAATATTATTTCATATCTGAAAATCTATTTTTAAAATTTGGAGGAGGGCTTTGAATAAGATTATTATGAAGTAATATTGAAACAACAGTCCCAAAAAACAGTAGTTTAAATCACTAATGGATATGATACTGGTGAAGCATCAAAATCAAAATATTGATATAAAAATACCTGGCATCAAAAGAGAAGTATCATATCAGTAGTATCATAACATCCCTAGGTACACGTCTCGGCGGTTTGGCAACGGCTTATCAGAGATATCCACTACCAATTTGCACTTGTTTGGAATACACCCTGTTTCTTGTAACAAGTTTGCAAATTCTGTTCGAGACCTATCTTCTAAGAGATTGCTAATTTGCAAACTGTGAATACAATTCTAAGAGACCAGTTTCAAGAACAGATACTCATATAGCCCCTGTAAAGGCAATCTGAAGCAGCTGCAACCTTACACTATGACAAAATCCAAACACTCTTGGCCAACATTAACTGAGTTCATGCTACATGCTAACTTGATTATTCCCACCACTTTAACCCTGCTGCCTCCTCCAGATCTTTCCACAGTTATGTTAAACTACGTCAACCAACTTGCATCAGCCACTTGCTTCAAAACACTATGAGGTATAATATTTACTTCTCAACCAGTTTCAAGCTTCAAATGCACTACCTCACCTTCAATACAAATTCCTTGGACCTACTTCATCCAGGTTGGCTTGTTACTTACAGCCCTGCACGTTGTCTCTGCTACTTCTAATGTGTTCACACAGGAGTTCTCTTGGTCAAATGTGTTTGAGCAGTCCTGTCTTGTTCACTATCTGTGAACCTAACTTCTGGTGCAAAAGGCTGCAAACATCATTAAGTCGATAGGTTTTTTATCACTGTTTACCAAAGACAGGCACTCTTTTATTCCTATGTACTGTTAAACACCATTGGCACATAAAACTTCTCAATGTTGAAGGTTTTTGGTCGGAGTGATTCTGATCCCTTTGACAAGTTTAGATCAGGTTCCCAAAGCAATTGTTTCTATAGGACTTTGTCATGTATACCTGACACTAAACAATCTGTGACAACACTGTCTGCTTGGTCCTTAAATTCCCAACTTCTCGAAAATCTTTTTAAGTCCCACACAAACAAATCAAATGGCTTCCGCTCCTCCTGTGACCAACAGCTGAACTTACACCATTCAATGACTATATTTTTATCTGGATTGCAGTAATTTTCAAAGACTTGTAATACCTCTTCAAAACCCATTTGGTCTGCATCTGAAAGGTCAATACAGGATTAGCAAAAAAAAAACCCAATTTGCGATAAAATGCCGCCCATGTGGGATTTAGGGTTATTTCATAAAAAGCTAGCAAAAACACAGAAAAAATCATTCTTCCAGGTTATTTTATTTATGTCAGTTCAGAAACTGATATGTTTAAAGATATATATTATTAAAAATCTGCCCTTAACATTAATTATCTAATTGATTCAAGATAAAGCTACGGCTTTAATAAACTTGATCTTCTAAAGGTCTAGTAAGCCAGCTACATCAACTAGGGGGTTCTTTTAGGGCCACATTGTAAATACAGCTAGCTTTATACAGGATGACAAAAAAGTCCAGCACCAAACTAAAACCACACGTGGGGGTGGGGATGGGGAGCAGTTTGAGATATGGAACCCGTGTCCAGAACCCGACCGTTAAGCCCCTGCAAGCAATTGAAATTGTGATTAAATTTGGCAACGTCGCACGGTACGTGTGGCTCGCGTATGGCACAGTGTCTGTTATCTCTCACGAGTTGTGTCATCACTCCCATTTTTATTGATAGGTTCAGGTTTGAGTCTCACCTACGACTTAAATTTTTTTTTTCATGACAATTGTCATCATTATAGCTAAACTTTATTTTCCTATTGAAGATCTCTTAACAAAAACTTAATTTTGCAGGTTAGAAACAATAACAATTTGTTTAGGCTTATTTTGGTTTTGTTTTGAATGTCGGATTTAGCACTACTCACGCCGTGTTTTCTGTTCATACGGACTAACTGATGCTTGGCACTTTTTTCCTATTTTATTTTCTTTTTTACTGGTGTCTGGGATTTTATTTTTAGTTGTCCTTAAGATTGGGAAGTTAATCATTTAAAAATGAATGAGAAGACTTCCACCGAACCCGGTGTTGGAACAGTGAGGAAAGTATTCAGAAAAAATTACCAGCGGGACCGGGATTCAAACCACAGGACTCTGGACCACGGGACACTGGACCTCCAGCTGGTGCTAGCTGTGAGTCAAGAGTAAAGGCAGTTACACAATTGAAAACTTTTGCATGCGACTTTATGCTTTCATTACCAAAGCAGTTTTGCCAATACGCAACACGAATGTAAAGACAATGTTCAGACAAATGAGAATTTTGGTAGAAATCCTTTGAGTTAACTTCTATTTCAGTCAAAACATGAGTGAAGATAACACTTTTTTTCATCACTTGTATGAACCTGCAATCTCTTCTTCATATATTCGTGATACATTTATTACTATGTTTAAAGTTATTGCTGACTGCCATTTCTAACCTAAAACACCAAGCAAACACAATAATAATAGCAGTAGTAGATCTATTTGTAAATGCTTACTACAGATGTGTCCAAAACTACTTCTTATATTTTTAGGGTGTTAGGAAATTAGGGTGGGTGTTAATTTTTTCTTTTCTTTAAATCATATTTTTTTGTGATTTTAACTATTAGATTTTTAGTTGCTAACCAGCAAGTTGAAAACTTTTTTTAAAATGTTTTTCGTTTTCCGGTTTTTTTTTTTTTTTTTTTTTTTTTTTTTTTTTTTTTTTTTTTTTTTTTTTTTTTTTTTTTTTTTTTTTTTTTTTTTTTTTTTTTTTTTTTTTTTTTTTTTTTTTTTTTTTTTTTTTTTTTTTTTTTTTTTTTTTTTTTTTTTTTTTTTTTTTTTTTTTTTTTTTTTTTT
>PNEQ01002533.1:20269-42386 GCA_003012365.1 Medauroidea extradentata
CATCAAGATAAACGTAAATTTTAACATGGTACGGCAGTGTGAAAACTGGTGCGTATGCCAAGAAACTGGTACGAGAACTGGGTAAAACTGGAACACGGGAAGAAAAAAAAAAGGCGGAGCTTTAATTTTTTTTTCGTCAAGCTGGAATCTATTGGCTGGCTGCAGAAGGGGAAGGAGGCGAGCCTGGGCGGAGCGTGGAATATCATACTGCGCATGCGCTGCTCACCAAACAAAGAGCTCCAGTCGGCGGCTACGCCCGGCGGCCCGGCTGCACTACAGCTGACCGAGTACAATGACCTCTCTCGCGTACAGCGCGCTATTGACGGTAAATTTTCATCAATTTTTTTAAATTTTTACTGTGACGCAATGCGTAACGTTTTATAGGGCATATTACAGACGTCTTAGGTGGGAAAACGACTTAAAAGGAAACGTATAAAAAGGGTGAAGTATAGGATAAAACCATACGGAATTTTCGGTTCCTTTCCATTATTATTTATTAAGCAGGAAAACGTTTAAAACGGTGTCGTCTTAAACGGGTTTTACTGTAGCTCTCTCCTTAGATTTGACATGTCTACTACTGATACATTTCTAAAGTGTTTGCATATTGTCTTTAGTTTATTATTTGTGAAATTGTGGAATCTCCACAACCACAACATTTGTGAAAGTTAACCTAGAAAGTTTGTCTTTTAATTTATTCAAAACATTTTGACCCTCATTGTGAGCACTATAGTTACTCCCCCCCATTAGAACAATAGTGTCATCTGAATTAAAATTTTTACAATCAATTTCACAATACTTTACTGTCTCTTCAAACTTTGCACCTCGTTTAACATTCCCTAAAACAGAGTTATTTAGAAGTAAATCTCTTAAATTTCCCGCAATATCTCGGCTGTGACTATCTGTGTACAGGGCAATGTTTCCTTTGGATAACCTCTTCTTTGCAACTCGCAAGGATTTGGTCTTACCTTTCGTTTTCTTACTTGCAGTAGTATCATGTACTTCTGTGCACTCCTCCAATAATCCATACCTATTTTGTAACGGGACAGAAGATTCATTTGTAGACTTGTTTCTTGCAGCTTTTCTTCCCGTTTTCACAATTGTCGACCACTTGCTCACTTCACACGCACAATTGTTACATTCGCGAGTTGATTTAAGATCATTTTGTAAAACACTAATGATTTCACGCAATGAAGCCACTTCATCAATTAGTTTCTTTACAAAAACATCCTCCACTCGATTAGAAGAGTACGTTAAAATACTTTCCTCCAGATCATGTGATTCGCCATTTTGAGAAATTCGAGCTTTGTCACTGCAAAACTCGCATGACCAGTCCAATATTTGATGTAAGTCATTCTCACTTATATTGCTGCACTTACTAAAATGGAACCAGCGATCACACACGTCGCAAAGGATTCCATTCCTTACTATCTTTTTACACTTCCCACACTTGCTATTTAATATCACATTATATTTTTTTACGACCGCTTCAACATTACTTCTACTAGGCGCCATCATGCAGTGAGTAGTAGCAACTGTGGAACCAATTTCGTTAGTGACCAGACCCACCTGCATCTCCAGAGGTTACTGTCGTCCTCCATGCATTAGCAAACTGTCATTGACTCAAATGTCCTCACTAGGTGTCAGCTGGAATTTTAACCCCCTGGCAGCTCATTTCAGTGACTTCTGGGAAGCCAGAGAGAAGTCCTTCAAGACTTATTTGTATACAGTAGTCGGACACCAAGTGTTGACCTTTGAAGAATTATACATTGTAGTGGTGCAGGTGGAAGCTACCTTAAAAGCCAGGTCACTACATCCTTTGAGTAGTGATCGCAATGTTTTCTGTGCCTTCATGTCAGGGCATTTCCTGACGCTGGAACCTCCAGTGACTTTACCCAACCTCCATGACATCATCTTCAGAGGTGGCAACTGGTAGAACGAATTCAGCAGGCCTTTTGGAATCGCTGGCACCGGGAATACCTACATGCCTTGCAGCAACGGCAAAAGTGGCATAATCAGGCAACTGATCCCGCTCCCAACCAGCTTGTGTTGCTGAAGGATGACAAGACTCCCACATCTGCAGTGGTGCTTGGATCACATCCGTGAGCTCCAACCTGGAAAAGACGGTATGGCAACAGTGGCAACAGTGAATACTTCTAGTGGATAGTTCAAGCGACACATTGTGAAACTGTGCCCGCTCCCTTTTGATTCTTGAAATTTTAAATAAATTATTTAAAGGTGAATGGTACAATTCGACTTGTAAATTTTGTAAATAGTGTGTCAATTCCCTTTATGACAATCGTATTGAAACTGTGTATGGATGCATTAAAGTTTGTATTTCTTGCACTGCTGTTAGTTGCCTTAAGCTTGGTAACACTGTGGCACTGTCTCAAGAGTTGGCAAAGTTAGTCTCCCAGGAAGAAAAAGACAGTCGTTTGTTGGACAACATGGTAGCGAGTTGTGCTTTCGTGTCTGCTCGCTGTCAATCAATGTCATATCTTTGCACCCTCACATAAAATTTGAAATACAGTCCATTTTGATCGTGATTGAACACCTTGTTATAATAGAGTTCTCACAGTTACTGTGCTTGCTTTGCACCAATCCCTCGTTTAGAAACACTTCATATCGTGTGAATTTAATTACCACGAAACTAATTTTGCTGACAAGAATTTCAAATAACATAAGGTAAAATTTCAAATAACGCAAAATTGTCATGCAAACCCTGCAAAGTTCATAAGAATGTGAGAGTGAGAGTGTATGTGATGATGCACGCATGCGCACACATCACCTGCCATGACACCATTAATTCTAGCTTGAAAATAAACGAGTTCCAAACAAATTTCTTTTCTACTACGAAGTGTTCAGGCAATATAGTTTAAAAAATCCTAAAAACTTATCTCTTGGGACCAACCTAGAAGTAACAAGCCGAACAGAGGCTGAAGAAGGGAATGCATGTGCTTATATAGTTCATACTGTAGGTTTAAATGAATTAACTATGTGAACAATCGTAAAACCAATGAACAATTTTAATGTAAGATGCTGAAACAAAAGCAAAGTTGTTATCAAAATGTTTTAAAACTAAATTTCATTATATTTTTTTATATCAAATGAATTATGTATTTCTAATTTAAAATTGTGTATGACTATGTAATAGTGCATATTTTGTGTGGGGAAAATGGTGTTTTATCTGTCATTTTCAAACACTTTCGAAAATTTAGTAAAAAGTTGCAGTTTTCTGGAGGTGTTGGTTTTTATTTGTGACGCATACATCGGGAAATTAACTAACATGTCTTGTGACATGTCCTAGCACACAATGTCGGGCAGAAGCTATTCGCATGGGTTGATGGTCAACTACCTCAAGCAGGCTGTGCATACTGCACTGCAGACCTACTAAGTCACACCAGAATGTTTACGTTTCAATAATATGCCGCCACATTTTGTGCCCGTTACCTCAGTTATAAACTGACAAATTCCTTTAACTGTTTATATGTCATGGTGTTTTGGTGATACATTATAAAAAATAATCATTAATCTGCAATTTGAAACATATTAAAATATTCCACCTGTGAGGTGCATTGGCTGTACCCACCGAAGTTTGTTCTTTATGATGTCATTTTTTGCACTGTTAGGACGAGGTATTAGGTGTGTTATCTGGTGTTTCTTTGTGTTTATTTTTAATTAAAGTCTAACAACTTAAATATCTGGTAGAGTTTGTTTGACCTGTAGTATTATTAAATTAATTTATGACACTGCAAAGTATAGACCTATTTAAATCAGGTGTTATAACTGCAACAATGCCTACTGATAATAGTTATTGTGGTGTTAATATTCTTCCATTTGATTATTGTCTTGTTTCTTTGAAAGAAAATTCAAAAATTTATTAAGTGTAATATATCGGTACTGTTAAACAATGCTTGGGACGTTTTTGGAAGAGAGAGACAGATAAATGACAAACTTAAACTGGTGCCAGGATACATTCATAGAAATTATTTGTCTATTAAAACCTGGATATTTAAATATTTAATTTAACTGCATATATTTACATAATATTTTTGAACACTAAAAGATGACATTGTAGTTTTTGCACATCTGTAATTTATTATGTAATTATCTCTTATTTTATATAAAAATTTGTCTCGAGTGTTTTTGAATATGGCCACCGAGTGGCGCTGTAGGGGGGAAGCTTGGCAGTAGGGGGGGTGAGAGAGTAATGGGCAAGCTAGGCATGTTGGGTTTGAGATGCTGGGGATGTGATGATATTGTGAGTTGAAAAATCGACAAATAAAATAAGAGTATAATGGTCTGCAGATTTATTTATGTTTTGCGAACCCACGGACATTAAATACGCTGATACGAATCTTCATGTTCGGCTAGTCGGAGAAAAGATGGGGGTTAGATAGCAATGTTGACCCATCACAAGCCTTAGCTTATGTTAAAAACAATGTTTTATAATACGCTATCTCAGTAAACACGTACACTTTCTAGAACAAATTAATTGTGCTAAGTGAAGAATAGTGTAATGGGATTCTACTATATTTCAAAGTTATAATTAGATTTCCAGTACTTTAAGTTATCAAGATTTTAGCATACTTGATACCGAAGTTACGACAGTAGTGTTCAAAGTAGGATGTAAAGTGTTTTCTTGTGACCACATCCCCACTAACAACTCAATATTAAGTGCTCTTCTTTAATATCTTAGTGGCTGTCAACAAATTAATATTAATGAACATGTGACATTATCATTCCAGAATTTTAGCATAAGAACACCTACCTAGCTAGCACTAATATTTACTACTGACATGCAACAGCTTAAATGTACCAACATTAACAAAATGGTCAATGTAATTATAAACAATGAGAAGCACCTTCAATGGTTACAAGAGGCACTTCAACGCGAAGGACAACAGGTGCACCCCAGGTGTTAAATTCCATGCTCTTGCTGTACAACTCTCCAAACATCTTGCCACCTTTCTGCGTCACCATTGCCCACATGTCCCGCCAGCCAATTACTTGAGCTTTCCGTGAGCCCAGACGTTTCAGCAGGTCTCGAGCAGGTTGCTTCATTTGGAAAGTCCCTTCATCCTACAAAAAGAATATATACACACATATATACACACACATTTTATATATATATACAGGGAAATTACAATGAGATAACTGAACCACTGCTTTTTTAATCTTCTATAAAAAAAGTCATTGTTGTAAAAAACTAAATTGTCACTACAGTCAAACCCCAAAATTTCTAGTAAAAATCAAGTTATGATGAACAAACTTTTCAGATGAACAAACTTTGCAGAATTTTGATAAGCAGGAATATGCACATTTTAGTTACTCTTATTTTTATGTGTGTCTTCACGTTTTTCAACTGAAAAAAAATCACTTTGTTGCAGTAACACCAAATTAAAATTTAATAGAGGCTTTATTAATTTAAAGCTGAGCGATACGGATCTGATTCTGTTGATTTTCCGCTCAAAGCAATACAATACTAACTTACAAATTACTACAGCACTAATTGTACCCGTCTGCTATGTATTGCCACATAAAAAAACAGCCATCTATTTGCTTAATGGGTGTGCAAAATGTCATGGCATACCTATTGTTTATCAATAAAAATTACAAAGCATGACACGACAAAACACTAATAATTAAAAGACGATGCCACAAAAATTCAACCGATAGATGGCAGTGAACCGTAACATGACTTACCACCATATTGTCTTGCACACAACTGGTTCTTCTGCTTCCTGCCAGTATTGCCAACTCTGGCACCTAGTAAACAAATCACTACGTGCAAACAGGTTTGTGTGCGGGAAATACAAGCAACGAGGTTCAAAGTCAGAAAACTAATAGTATATACACAAGTCTGTAAGGCACACATTTATACAATACTGAAAATTTGGTCAACACATAAGCTATATGAAACACACTAAGTCTGAACACCTGCCAACCTTGAATGTTGAAAATTCATCAGGTTTTGGACAAGAAGTACACCTACCGCCAGTTAAAAAAATTAGGGGTTTGGCGGTCCTCTCCTAGAAAAATTTTAGTTTGTAAGTGCAAAATGGTGCAATTTATGTTGTTTTCGCATCTAAAAATATTATGTACAGAAGGTAAAAATTCATTTTTTAAAAAATAAGTTAAAACTTAAAATGTAATATATTTTCAGATTGTAGGGACATATATCCCGATACCATTTGTTTGGTTGACTTCATCTTACATTACTGAGATGTTCCTTACTTTTTGAATGCTTGAACACATTGTTTCAGCCTGCATGTGCAAGCAAAAAATCACAATACATGGCACAAAACGCAAAGCTGTTACCTTACCATGAAGCGGTTGTACATGGAAAATTCTTCTGAACAGCCCTGGTTAAATGTTGTTTTGTAATATTTCTTACTAATAGTCTGTTCAGACATATAAGCTGTATAAACAGATTACAGAAATAACCTAATGTCATCAATCTCGCACGAAACATTGCATAAGAAATATACCATACAACAGAACAAAACCTTCAAATGTCAAAAACAATGGAGTAGGCAAGTCAAAGCTGACATATCAATATCAAAACATGACACTTGTTAAATTCAATTCCACAATGACGATGACAAAAGCACATTTCAATGCACAGGCAACGCCAGCCGCAATGAGAACAATCAATTTCCTCGCAAGAGCAAAGCTATAATTTATGTCTGTGATTAATCATTGATTTATCGACTCGTTCACAGAAAAAAAAAAAAACATACAAGCAACGGAACTAGAAAATAATCATGAGGATTTTATTTAAATTTGTGCTGGCGTGAGTGATATCATAAAATAGTGAACCTGAAGCCTAAATTGTGACAGTTGGCAGGTATTCATGGTAATGTGGAAGTAGAGCCTACCTAGTCTGTGAGAAGTTCCGGGGCTCCGTGCATAAATGACCACGTGGTCGAGCATAGTGAATACTGTATAAATCAGTAGTGTATAAAGACCTGTGTATGTAAAGCTGAATGTAGTAGCAAGTTTGTAAAGTCAGTGATTGTAAAAGTGTACTAAGTGGATAACAATATACAGTTCAAACAAATTTTTATAGTTTCATTTCTGAAGTACTCATGTCTGATACAGAGTGTTTGAAAATTGATATTTCACCTGAGGAAAGAGCAGTGATTGAAAGTCGTAAGGCAGAGGTCGCAGCTAAGTGCCGACAGGCTATTGCAAGTAACAGTGAAATACCCTGTGGGAGTAATTCCCCCACCCCAGAAAACATCAGAGAAACCCACAACTCTTTCAGAACTTTGCCGTCGTTACAAAGACACGGAGAATAAGCCGCCTAAACGCAAACACTATAATTTTAGTCGCATCCTTAGGGACCTACACCGCCTAAACGCAAACACTATAATTTTAGTCGCATCCTTAGGGACCTACACCGCCTTCAGCTACCATTACCCATTACTTAGTCCTATCAAAACTCCAGAAAGACAGGCACATCTGCCGCAGCCCCGCATCCAGCAACTGAAGAGGGAAGCCAACTTTGAGCCTGTGTCGGACCGAAAACGCCGCCTCCTGAGGGAGCTCTTCTATAAATAATGAGCGGTTAACCCCCTTCATGAAAAGTGAGAATTTTCCCGCTCTGCTGTAGAGACTGTATTGTGTCGACTGCCCAGGAAACCATTCTCCTCGGGACATCTAGCAGCCTCTCCTCCCCTTCAGGGAACTCTCATGCTCAAGCCTTATTACAACCCTGAAGGAAACTTAAATTCAACCCCTTTGCCAGCAGAGTGGCGACACAGAGAAAATATATTCACTGGAGTGGACAATTCTGTATGGTGCATGGGTGTGAAGCAAGGCAGCGCATGCATGTGTTTGCAGCGCTGGCCTGTGAAAGAAGACAAAAGTTAGAGAGGACACGCTGCTGTTCAACAAGTACTGAAACTCATATGTGAAGATGGCAGACCACGGAGGGCGTAAGGTCTTAATGGATGTCTTCACCTGGTTTGACAGCAACTGTGTGGCTGATCAAAGTTACAAAATTTCTAGTTGGAATCCTCCCATGCCTAGTAGTCAATCACATGATACTGGTTGCCAGATGGCAGAGGTATTCAAAGATTAGTATGTTGAGTGCAACATAAACCAATTGCTTCTACCTGAATAACCTGACACACGAGCTTGCACTATCTACCCCCCCACCCCCAATGTTAAGATGTCAAAGGCCAGTACAGTGTGTAACTGGATAACCACCTCTCCCCACCCACTATGCTCTTGTTATTTATACTGAGGTAGCCATTGCCCTTCGCTACTTGTTTAAAGAGGACTGAAAACCCTTCCTCCTAGTCGGACTCCACAATCTACCAGTACTGTACACTCCTGGAGCTCTGCATACCAAAATATTGTCTTTCCATGTATGAGTTTTTGGGCCATTTTATTGGATACGCCTGTCAGGTAGTCAAGAGGAATCAGCAGCTAGCGGGAGAGTGGACAAGAGACAGTCAGACGATGAGGTCAAGGTCGAATGTGCTAAGCAGACATGAGGTTCATGAAATGAATAAAACTTCTCAGTGAATGTAACTGAGTATTATGAAAGGCCTGCAATGCTGTGTGGTAGTTGTGTCGTGGTTTGGCAGGTTATACTAGTCACAACATGTACTGGGCAATCTGGTGAGTTAGGTTTAGTGGCGTATGTACAGACTACTACCTGTTAAGACGAGCTTGCCTGCACCACAATGACAAAGTCAAGATGTTTCCCGGTGCCACTGACTTTGAATGTTTCAGCAACATTTAACATTTAAAGTTACTAATTAGTGTTGTGTGGTTTGCAATCCCATTTTTGTGTGCTGCCATCTATAACGCTTTAGTGTGGAAATGAGCAGCAAGAAGTTACAGGGATTATATTGTTGTTTCTGCAGTCAATTTACTATTTAGTGTAAGGTCCTTCTACATATCTTTGCATTTACTTGGATGGAAAATGCCAATATTTTCCATGCAGATATAATTATCCATATTTACTTTGTCATTAAAGGTGTGCGTTGCCAAGTAAGCATTTCTGTTATGTGGTCAAGTAACTATCACACGTTTTTCATGGACAAAATTTAGACTAAATGAATTTCTAATACAAGGAGCAATACTTTGGCTGCACAGTACCACAAATAAATACTAATAATGCTCTACATACCTCTATTTAAAAATGTACTTGCGAATAAGTTTGGTAAAGACATATAAGTATTGTATTTAATTGTACAGACTAGTTACCGGAGATATATCTTTGATTGAGATGGTGTTTTTGTGCAGTTGTGATTTACATTAACTGTAAGGAAACGTACAAATTTATACTTTGGTCTTGCCACTTTTTGAACTAGGGATATCAGAACTTGTTCTCATTAAATAGGCTAGTGCCCTCAGTTGACTATATTTACTAGGGAGTATATTTACTAGAGAGCTGTGGCTAATGGGCAGAGCATACCCAGCAGTGTGGCACAGTACAATTGTTCTTCATTTATGGTTGTATTGTGAATCAACTATAAATGTTGATGTCAAAGTTTGCAATGTAAATAAAACATGTCACAACAGAACATTTAAGAAACACTTCTACAAGATAAAATTATAAAAATTAAAGGTGATAACAATATACTAGGAAAATATATGAATTCCAGGCAAAGTTTAGAAGATATAAAATTACCTATTACCTGTAGTATCAGTAATATAATTTAATTTATACTGTAATCTAATAACATTTGTACCGTGAACAAATGTTATTTGCAGCACTTAAGTCAAATAAACTTGATAAAATTCAAAATGTAAATATTTTTCAAATTTTGTTAATACTACATAAGGCAAACCAAACCAGGATTCGATTGCTCAGCTGTAAGAATACTTTACTTAAATAAGTACAGATTGATTCTCTAGTTCATAATTATCTATGAACTCTTGTGCTTTTGCAACTCTTACATTGTCTTTGTTCTAAACCTAACAATTTGTTTTTACTTCCCATGTTATTTCAGAGAAGAATCCCCATTTCTAGTAGGAATGAAAGAAGCAAGAAAGTTCACTTCTTAAGCTTTGTAATGAGAAAAGTTTGTTTTGTATTCTGGCCAGTTTCAATAGCTCCAAAACAGTTTGCATAACACAACACTCTATTTCCACAAAAAATGTTCTGGAAATATTTAGGCTATCAAATCTAGGAATACGAACATAACTGTATTTCCCTCGATTTGATAGTGAAAAAAAAAAATGAAAAATGTGTAGTATAGATTCAAAAAGACATATTTTAAGTAAAAAAAATTGTTCTTACTTTCATGTTTATGTTTATTCAAAGGAATTTAAAATTTAAGTTTTTATAAAGGTTTCTTACATAAAGTATTATCTTTGTTTCAATTTTTTTGAACTTTTAACTATTATTGCAATAAAAAACCTTAATAAAGATTCTCTAACAAATATAAGTTCTTGATATTTTATCGAAAATTCTGCCAAATTTACATTTAGCATAAAATTGGGGAATTTTCAGTTATCAGATGAAGAGTTAATTTCCCGGTAAACATATTTAAAAAATCTTACGTGATTGCATTCATAAATGTTTCTAGACACAGAAAGTTAGAAAATTTGTCCAGTATACAGAAATCACAGTACAGTAGAAGCTCGATAAAGCGCTCATGTTGGGATACTTAAATCTAACCTGCGTTATAGCCTATGTGCGCTGTACCGAGATAGACCAGAAGGAACAAATACATTTTTTCAATTAAGTGTTATTTAGCGCCGCAATGTTCTTATTTGCCACCGTATCACGATAAACTTTCATCCTTTATAATATAGCACTCCAGTTTAACTGTTAAACTACTGTAGTCTATGTTATGTAGCATTGATTTTACTGTATTTACATATGTTATGTGCAAGGAGTACAGTTATGTTAACTGCGGATGGGGTATACTTATGTTAGTTACGCACGGAGTATAGAGGCTAGCAACAGCTGCGAACGCTCGAGCTGAAAGGTGCAGATGTGGTGTGGGTAAAGTAAGATAAGGCACGCACACATGCATCATAGGAATGCTATTGTGTGTCCTTGCCTACACAGCTAAGGCAGATAGATTACATGTTTACAACCACGCAGCAGACAGAGGCTCACATAAAAATAAAACTATGTACCTTGATTTTTTTAAACAGAACTCTACTGTAATTTTAAAACATATCAGAAAATCAACACACAATAAACAGAATTGAAGTTTTCAATGAAAATGTATACACTACGAAACACATTGTATTACGTAATTTTACATAACAGATACAAAAATCTATTTTTCATTTGCTTTAAAAAACTCAGAAATTTTTGTCTAACCAATGCGGTGCATTTTTTTCTGCATAGCGTTTTATGTTCACCAGGTGAAGCAAAGGAACCTGATTTGATTCAGTCTGTATTTCCAACCATGAAACAACTTTAGCAATGCTTGTTATCACTTGGTTTATGCTTGGCACTTCCTTTTCTTCTGGCTCACTTTACGTTAATCTTCGTCAACAGCATCGTTGTTCTTGTCCCGCACAGCATCAATTGAAGACTTGAAGTAAAATAGGATGTAAGTGCCAAAAATGTAGTTTAGAGGAAAATGAGTTTAAAAGATTATGACAATTTAGCGGCATAGTTTTTTGTTGCGCTTGTTCATGCTAACAGATATAACTAGTTTACATACAATTGCAATATCTATAGGCACAAATGTATTTACTCACAGCTGCTATTAACATCAAAAGTTGAAAAAAATAGTTGGTCATAAATGCCTACATTGAAACATAAAAAAGGGATTAAGTGCCATGAGTCACAACATATATAATGGTGTAAGTGCCTTGCGACAAAAATGCCACTGTTTACAGTAGGAACTAATATTTTAAATATAACAGTTCAGCCACACACAATTTACAACAAAACAAAATAATATAACCACAAATACAATATAAGTCCTGCAAATCCATCCAATTATCATGGATCATTTTATTTGATCAACTCTTCATAGAACCGTTTGTGTTCTAGTGATGGTAGGAAGGGAATCATATCCTTTAAGTCCTTCTTTTTTTCTTCAGACAATTTTGATGAACATTCCAACACGGGTAGAGGTGCAGTAGCTATGTCTTCTGCTGTTACGCCTTTGCGGAAAATGTAATGGTCACTCCAATGTTCCACTTCACTGAAGGTTTGCTTTATTTGAACCACCCCTGGCCTGTCAGAGGTTACACGTATCCACTGCGCTTTCGAAATGTTCAGCTTCGTCGTCACCAGAAACTGGTTCGCAGCCTCCTCGAAGTTAAAAAAGTTATCTTCATCCATTACATTGACAACAAAAGGATTTTTTTCTCTTGTCTGTTCAATCATAGATATCAGATCTTCTGGAACATAGCATTTTGAAATACGTTTTCTCTTCTCTATGTGGGCAAAATCCCTATCACAGTCTAAAAATGAATGCCCTGTCACTAGAAACTTGTGGTCCACTTCTTTATATATTCCAATACAAGTGAAATAGATCCATAAAAATAATATTATTTTATTTTTATTCTGGCCACAGCAGTTATCACTCCAGACTATTAAACCATCTTTCGTTGCATCCATTGAGCCAACAGCCAACAACTTCATTGGCACCACGTCCAGACAGTCCCTCATGCCACAGGTTCATGACACTGACACCATTGTGAAAATGTGTACACAGATTGTAATTAGCCAGCTGACGTGAGTAGAACATCTGCGAATGAGTTAATGTAGGAAGGAATAAAACCTGCTGCAAGTCCATTGACATTACACATCTGTTACCACTGGGTAGTTGAGCAAAGGCAAAGTCATCCTTCATTACATCCCTGGCTCTTTTAGCCTTCAAATGGTGCAGTTTTTGTTGAGTTTGTGATGTGTTACGTGCCTCGCCCACAGAAGCAGCAATTTCAGCAGCAAGACGGTCACAAATACCACAGGTATCAGATCGTGGTGAGTGAAAAGAAATATTTGGGAATTCCTTCTTAAAAACAAGGTAAAAATACCGGTATGTTATGTGCGTACTTGTTCCTGAATGATTGGTACAATCTGTTAATATTCAAGTCTGGGCTGAAATATTCTTTAGTAGTTTTCATTCTTCCATAGTGACTAACTTCGCGAGGGAAGGTGTTTATGTGATCACAAAAATGTTTTTTATCAGTTGCATTGAACTTTCTGCATTGACTTTTGTTTCCCCTCTTCTCAATGAAAATAGACTGTCCTTACTTCTTAAGCTCCACCAGCCCCTGAACTCTTTCTGCTGAAAGACCAAAAACCTCACGGAATGTTTGTTTACACACTTGGACCACGTCACCATTACCATCAGGAAGAGAGTAAATAACTGTTGCCTGACGCCTACTCTTTGACGGATCATGATAAGTTTCATGCCTACGTCTCTGTACATGTTTCACAGTGATAAATCCTAATAGATATGTTTGTTGTTTCTGGTGATCAATAACGTACAGACCATTAAATAGCTGCAATTTTATTTCATGAGAAAGTACTTTGCAAACTGTATGTGCATTTGCAAGACACACTTTTGTTTGGAGGTTGTTTGGCTGAAATGATATTGTTGGATGTACTCACGTATTCCATCCCCGAATTTCGCAGTTTTTTCCTTCCTTCACTCCCTCTTCCTTCTCCTTTCCTACGCCGTTTTCTAATACATTCATTACCAGACATAATCACGAACAATAATTACTATTTAAATTAATAACACTAGTATAAACACTGCGATTCCCAAGAAAACAAACAGTTTACTAAAGGCCATAAAGAAACTACAATGACATGGCGCATAGATCATAATATACGTTCGAGTGCATGTAACATACAACTAGCACTATCAACCCCCATAGCAACTACAAGAACAGTTTGTGAACTGAGATCCTTTTACACGTTAAAGGCGATGGCACATAGATCATTATTCAGGTCATAACTCAAAATCCACGAAAATGGCACTTACAGCCTATTTTACTTCAAGTCTTCAATTATGTCTTGCTCTGTCATGGTCTCAGAAACAGGCTCATTGTCACAGTCGTCCCAGCTCACAAGGTCTACTAGAGTCAAGCTGGAGTCTACAATATGACGTGCAGACTGTACGTCACTGTCAGAAAAACCCGTGAAAACTTCATCACTCCAAGACTTGTCCCATCAATGAAATAAGAACAATTTTTCCAGCAATGTTCGATGGTTGACTCAGTTACACTTTGCCACGCTATTCCCACTGAATACACAACTTCCTTGAGGTTTAATGATTATAAGTAAACTTCCATTTCATCATCGGAGTTGACGATTGCGCTGAGAAATTCTCGGCAGTAGTGTGCTTTAAATGCTCTTACAATGCCCTGGTCTAGCGGCTGAATCAGTGCTGTAGTATTTTTTGGCAAAAACATAGCTTTAATTTTTACGTCCTTTGACTGTAGTATATCAGCAGATGGATGTGCTGAGCAGTGGTCAAGGAGTAATACAGCCATTTCTTCTATCTTTAATGACCGCAGGTGGCTTTTTACTGATGGAACAATATCTTCATGAAACTACTTGGAAAACGATTCAGCAGTCATCCATGCATTTTTGTGTGTATGTAACAGGTAGTGATTTCATGTTCACATGCTTAAAGCATCGTGGACTTCGGCTTTTTCCAATACAAAGTGGCTTTAGTTTGTGGCTGCCAGATTTGTTTGTAGCAAAAGAAGGGTAACTCTGTCCTTGTTCAATTTAAATCCCGACTTATTTTTAGAATTTTTTACGTTTAGTGATTTAGAAGGAAGCAGCCGAAAATATAAAGCAGTTTCATCACAATTATAGTTTTGTTCTGCCATCAAATTTTCTTCACTCATCACCTTGTGAAGTTCTGCAGGAAAATGTGTTGCAGATACAGCGGCACAAGAGCGTGTTTCCCCTTCTAGGTTTGCATGACATATTCCGTGGCGTCCTTTCCATCGAAAAAACCACCCATCCTAGGCTTTAATGTCAGTGTTTCCATGTAAATCATTGTAAAATTTCACAGTTTGGGCCTTCAAATTAGTCCTGATAATGGCACACCTTCACTTCATTTTATCAAAATCTAACTGAACAAACACTCATCCAGTTCACTATCTTCACCTAAAGTGGTACTTTTTCTATTCAAACTGACATCACTATCCAGAACACCAAAAAACTTCTTAATTTTTCTTCATCCTTATCCATCCTCTAATGGTTCCTCCAGGAACACCGCACTCACGCGAAACACTCGCTTGGGTCTCGCCCTTCTTTACACAGTCGATAATGTTTATCTTGTCATTCACCAAATAAGCCTTTCTTTTCTGCGAGATTGCACCACATAAAAAAATGAACTGATCACAATAAATTCATGTTGGCAGCTGCTAGTGCGTCGTCAGCTGTGACTATCACTTCCCTAGTGCCAGTTTCTGCACCTTCCTCCTTCCAAGCAATACTTTCCCCTCCACTCCTACCACCCCTAACAAGAGGCCTTCTGCACCGCGAGACGTCAAGACTCCTGGCGACTAATAAACACATCTGGCCTGGCAAACTTTGAAGACGTGCATTACCGCTTCCTGTCTGCTGCATTTTGTCATTCTTCGCCCCTCTCATTTGATCGTTTGACTGGCAAAACAAACGTCCCTTTGAAGTACATAGTAGGATTGTGAAGTTTCTGATACATTAGCTTGGGGGACATGAATTACCGCGCAATATAGCAGAATACGCGGTTTATCAAAGCGCGGTATCCCGAGCTTCTACAGTATTAACAATTACTTCACTTTTAAGATTTCTTTAAGGAGAAATTTCCGTAACGTATTGAAATATAGGAGGTTTACCTTACTGCATATGTTATCAAAACAATATGTTCTGATGCATAATTATGTTGTTGTCCACAGAATAAATTACATGTGGAGAACTTTTGTAAAGTGGAACATTAAGTAGAAATATCACACTCATACACATACATGCCCCCACACGTGCACACAAATGTCAAGTGATCCAATAAAAAATCCTGACCCTCTTTGATTTTGTTCAAATTTTGTCCACATAATTTACCACTCAAGATAGTACAGCACATGAAATTTTAGATTTTTTAGTAACATATTTTTCAAGTTACAGCCCTCTGAAATCCTAAAAAATTCCCATTTTTCCATTATAAACTTATTACAAAATTAAGTGTTTCTTGGGCTAGAATTGTGATAGAAGGATGAACTGAAAAACATTTTGTAGTTAATTTTTCAGGCTTTCATTTGATGTATTAGTACCACCAGTTTTGAGAGTAATTTATGTCAAGGTCGCTTGACTGAATATTTGACCTTGAAAATTTCAAAATGTGTATCTTTGAAAATTTTCAAAATATTCTTACATAAACTTACATATTTAAACATTGTTTGTACAAATTTTCATTATAGGATCTTAATGGGATTATATATTTTACAATTTTTGAACTTAAACTTGCACATGTTATTCGTATATGGGACTGAAGCAAGAAATTTCATTAGTTTTAATTTACAAACTAGTGAGTTTTAACTGATAATTACTAACAAAAACTGAGAAAAATAGTTTAAATGTACATATAATATACCTTCAACTTCGACATGATCTTTTCCCACATCAGTGTCAATAATTCAATGCGAGAGAGACGAAGTGCTGTGGTTGCAGAATCCATCTCTTCTTTATGGAGGTAGTATGTTCAGCCAGTATGACATCTTGGATCCACAAGGGTCAAAATCTGGCTAATTGGCACATCAAGTAAGTTTTCATCTTGTAGGTATGTAAAGGATGGAGTAGGCCCAGTAGGATGGAGAAATTTCAATTTCACTGTCTCTGTAGAAGAATCCTTCGACAAAACTAAAGACCTTCACAGCTGCACGTTACATATCCCTTTATTTGTTCAAAAGATAGTGTGGGTTTCATAACTTGTTAGGTCACAAAAAACCTATGTGACTCTTTACTAAATGAGAATACCTTCGCCATTATTTCATTATCTGATTCAGGAAGAAAGGTGTGGAATTTTTGGGTGTCTGGTATAGGTTTGGTAGCAAGAAATCGCTCTTCGAGCAAATTAGCTTCTTTTTGGTAAACTTGGCTGGATACAAAAATGAACTTTGTAGACTGAATATTTGCATTACACCACATGAAAAATTGTAATGGAGTCATTGTCTGATCTTCATATGGCCATTGGAGGCTTGCCCTCGCTGCTAGTCATTTCACAGTCCCCACTAAGCCATCATATACTCCTTTTTCATGTGCTGTTGCATAGAAATGCCACTCAACACTGATTTTAAATCACTTACATGGTGACATATATTTGAAAAGTTTTTTCTGTTTTTAAATTGAGTAGCAGAACCATCTGAGAAGTACAGTGGAACAACGTTGCATAGTTCTGATTTCTTTCATTTTCCCGGATCCATTGATAGTTTTTCACGGTCCCGACATATTTCCTATACAAACAATGTTAAATCCACATGGATTGTTCATATATTCATAAATTTCCCACATTGACAGTTTGGACATTTTTACCAACAACAAAAAAAGTTAACTTATATTTTACATTTTCATACCATGCTCGTATACACTTCTCGAAACAAACAGGTGTAAACAACATATAACAGCACAGGGCAAACATTTACCGTTGTCAAAAATATGGACAAACATACAGTAAACCCCGATCTAACGACATCAGCGATCTAACGACATAATTTTCAGAAACCGTGGAAGAATTAATTTTTTAAAAATTTATCAAAGCTAAGCAAAGTGAAATAGATCACAGTAAAACGTTAATTAAAAATAATTATGCGTACAATAAACAATGACATAATGCAGTTATCATAAATTAGTAATATGCAGTGAAACAAAAAAAAACTGTTTAAAAATGCTAGAAACTTCGCCTGGAATACAGTTGAAGCGCACACCGGGTGCATAGGCCGTCCGTGCAACACCGAAATATGTGAGACGTGATTACTAACGCTGCCTTATCTCTTAATGCTCCCCCTCACTTCTCCCCGCTTCATCCTGCCTGAACTTCCCTCTCACACTCCTCCATGTGTCTCAGCTATGCAGTTCGATACGCGACGTGGTATAGGAATGGTAATTTATTACCTTTTTTGACGAAACATGAAAAATTTGGGTCAAAAAATTAAAAATTTTAGGAAAATCGTCTGTGTTGCAATTTCCTTTGTGAGTGCTGTGCTGTAAGAAACACGCCTCTAAACATAGATACAATCCATCCTGACTGTCCACGCAAGCCAATAAACATTCACCTCCCCCCTCCCTTCCCAAAGAACAAGCTAGATTGTGCTTGTGTGCGCGCGCATGAACTGCAGACTATCTGAGAGTCACGTGCAACTAGCAACCTGTCTCGCCACAAAGTAGAGTCAAGTGTTTGTTTTTCCTCTCCCACTCAGCGACTCTCTCCCATGCTTTCGTGTCTTGTGATATCCCAGGGAGATGGAGGTTGAAGAGAGACATTTTTTTTCGCCCTTAATACAGCACTGCAAAAAAAAGACCAGCAGTCTGTAAAGAAATAAAATACAGCATTATCTCATCTTTTTTTCTCTAGCAGCAGTATTCAGCTCCGCTTGACCTTGACAACTTCCGCTGTCATGTGGCTATGAAAGCACTGCGGAGTAAAAACGGCCTACGACACAAACAGTCCCGTCACCGTGAGCGGTATGTGGGCTGATAAAACTTTTGTTTTATGCTCGCTCAGAAGTGGAGCAATAAGAGCGACTGCAGCCAGTTCGCCGAGAACCGTTTCATCTCTATTCGCAGTACAGAGCATTAAACTGGTGCACTGTACATAGTTTCGTGATTTTTCCCATAGGCCTACAACTTTTAGTGATGAGTTATTCAGTCGTTATTTTATATGTGACAGCACCTTGAAAAGCCAGTGTTTTGCCCTTTTGAGTGGCTCTAAATTCGCGTTCATAATAGGTGTTCCGAGTTTTTAAAAAATACAAGACATTTTTTTAATGTTTGTTCTTTAATACGGACTTTTATTACTAACGTGTAAATGCTTATAATAGCGATAGGCTGCAACAGTTCTTGCGCAATAAAAAAAAGGTTCAATGGCTGTACTGAAAGGTTTAAAAATTGTTGCTGTATACATTCATGTAAATAATACGAGTTGTTCCGTTGTGGTCAAACGTGCTTTGTGCGAGACAAGCAGGATGAATCATGCGCGCACAAGCTGCCTGGAGGCATGCCAAGGCCAGCGGCCCGGTCACTCCTCTCCCCCATCCTACACAACCAGACTGAGTGCGCGGCTCTGCCACGCACGTCACGGTGGGGGATTGTGGGATATCATTTTATTTGGAAGACACCTAAAATATAATTACAATGAAAATTTTTTTGTAAGTCTGTAATTGTCCTACATAAATTTTAAAAAAAAATTAACTTTTTTTTTTTGGGGGGGGGGGTCAAATTTAGATACCTCGGGACTAACGACATCGGCAATCTAACGACATAATTTCTTATCACCGTACGATGTCGTTAGATCGAGGGTTTACTGTAATATGTTTGGTTTGGCTATAAATTTCACCGTTTTTGTTTCAAATATGTTCGACAATCATTCATCTTATTTTCAGAAACGTTTTACATAATGTAGGTTGCGTTTGTAAACACAAACATTGCCGTATTTTCGTTAAAAGAACAAACATGTTGCCACCAACAGAAAAACATAATTTTTTTTCAAGGTGATAATTTTCAATAGATTTCAAACATGCATTGTGTACAAATTCTTTTGTTCTATTGTAAATGTGTGTATTTCAGTAAAGTGTGAAAAAATTGCAGTAACGTCAAGAATTTTGGAAATTTTCTTCTGCCATTTTGTGCACTTCTGAATAAAGCCGAAGGCAGCCGAGCGCAAGCACACAAATCGGAGAGGTTATGTTTCGCCTTGTAAATACGTTTCTTGTTCTTGTTAAGTTTTCTGTTTAGATATCAACAGTTTTGTGAATTCTGTTAACAAGTGGAGTGCACTATTTTTCTTTTAAGGCCTGTGAAATCTGTTTATAAATTATTGCTGTAACAATGTCGCGGCCTTCAAAATCTGTTCGCTCACTTGAAGAATGCCTTAAAATAATAAAGAAGGTAGAAAAATGTCCCAGTGAAAAGCATGCCGAGATCGCTGAATGTCTCTGGTTGCCACCTTTGACGTTAAACTAGATTGTCGGTAATACAAATGAGCTACAACCATGTTCAATACACACATATTTGAAGTGCAAATTTTCCTTTAATGTACATACTAAAATAATTTTTGAGGTTATGTTTTTAGTTTTTTTTAAGTGGGGGGGAGGGTTGTGTGTTTCCCGCATGTTTTGTTTTCTCGCATGCATCGTTTTTTCTCATTGATCCCTTGAGAAACGACAGATAGAGGTGTCACTGTAGTCATTTTTTTCTAAATTGGTAATTAGTCCTGAACTAGAGATGTAGGAGATTAATTTCTTCTGAAATAAATATACAGAATCTGCATCATAAGATTTCCAGAAATACAGACAACACTTTTGAATTTTAAACCATCAGAAGCCTTGTAGTAGACTGCTATAGGAAAAACGGTTGTTTGGTCATTGTTCCAATGAAAAGATTGAACCTCATCTTGCAAAACAAAGGCGTAATTCTCTGCAAAATCAAGAGAAACTAAAGCTTCGTTTGTTTTTAGATTTTTTTATATAATTGTAGTACTCAAGACTGTTTTTTTGCAACAAAATGTTTTTTTTTTACCATTAATTGTTTACATATTGAGTCTACTCTCCTATGCTTTTACTGAAGGTTTCAAATGTGAACCTGTCCACTGATACCCACTTTTTGTAAGTAATATGGTTAACCATTTCTTAATCTAATTTAATATGTAACTCTTCTTTAAAATTTTCCACACCTGGACAAGAAGGGCACTCATTAAGGTAGCATGCTGTACCTGGATCATCACACATTATCGTGGCTAAGAAGCACTTGTAATCAATGAGTGTAATACCATTATTCAGTGTAATATTTTTTTAATACAGGACACTGCATTATCGATTTGGCATTCTGATGTACTGTACAAACACAAACTGAATGAGTACCAGTTCCTCCAGCTAAGAAACAATGCTTGGGGCATAACTCAGCAAATTTTTAAAAATTTATTTTGTCATTTGGAAACTCTTTCTTGAATAAATCATACAACTCCTTTTAATTCCCTAAAACCAGCCTTTTCTGTACATGAATTCAGCCACTGTACTTTGTCTTCACAGAGACAAAGTCTCTTTTCCCCGGCATTAAACGATTGACATCATCTGTAGTATAACATTTGAGAACCTGTTCGACGACATCATTATTGAAAACCTTTCCAGACTTTGAATTAGGTGTCGTCAAAATGCCATTCGCTTTTACTAAAGCATTTACTTTCCTTGCCATTCTGTTGCTAACACAGAACTCATCTTCAATTTTTTTGCAGGTCCAGCTTTTAGGTAGTACTGTAAGAATCTGAAATTTTTTATCAAGACTGAAGTTCTCTTCTTTAAACTTTTCTTTCAACTGGGTAATTATTTCACTATCAGAGCTCCTTAAGTCTTCTACATTGTCTACTTCATTTACTAGTTGCAACACTTTCTTTGTTAAACATTTTGTTATTTTTTGTACTTTTTTAACAATACGACTGTGTATGCAATCAGTTATTTATGCAATGCTAAGTGACTTGTACTGGCCTTTCCGCCCAGTCCTCATATATAACTAGCTGTGAATGCATAAACATTGACTCTGCTTTCTCCCAGAAGATTGGTGAATTTGAATCTGTGAGCCGCCGTGTGTTGTCCTAATGAACTCGAGACGTTTTCCACCCCCTCTCCGTTCCCGACGTCAAGAATGTGCTTCGGATGCGTTCGGCCGTGGTCGGCCGCCTTCGTGCCTCCTCCCCTCCTTTCCCCTCCTCCCGGCCGTCTGCCGGGTGGAGAGTTGCGTGAGCTGAGCCACTCGTCTCCTCGCATTCGTTAGATGCGTATGTCCGCTCGCCTCGAGGCCGTCATGGCACCGGAGCCACGTTCTTTAGTAAACTGGTAAGCTTTCTCTCCTACTTTTGTCTTAGTTTAACTCTTGTCAGCTTTTCTCAGCGTTTAGTTTCCGTATGCTTTGCTCGTTGGTGCCATGTCGGCCGCGAGGGGAGCGGAACTCCGCGACGTCACATAATTTCAC
>PNEQ01002534.1:0-12999 GCA_003012365.1 Medauroidea extradentata
GGATGTGAAGTAATATAAGTGTTCCTTATGTTTTCTTGGCATAGAAATAGTTTTTTGTAATGGTTTGAAAGATGTACCCTATTGTGATTAATGTACCCACTCTATTACATAAAAAGTGATTTAAATTATAAATATATTTGTTATTTATGAATTTAAAATCACTGAGTTTTACAGAATTACTGTGATTAAAAAAGGAGTTTTATTTACATTAAATTTAAGTTTTATCCACATGGGAAAAACTAATACTTACCAGGACGGTAAATACCGGATTTTACCATGGTTTTTACCGGGGATGGGAAAAACTTTGCCAACCCTGATTTAAATTCTGTAAACAGGGGAAAAGAGTTGACAGAGAACGTATTCGGACACTCGTGGAACTAGAAGGGCCTGCATATAAAAACAACTGCAATGATACATGGTCGTTTCACTGGCTAAGCCAGCTTCATCGGGCGGTGAGCGATAGTACACTATCACTCACCGCCCAATGAAGCTGGCTTAGTCAGCGAAACGTTGTGACCGCGCAAAATGTGTGTTGTCCTTAAGTGTGTTATATGTTCCTCTACGTGCAGTACAGCTCTGTAAGTACTTGTACACTCCTATCTACATTTTATAGTAATTAGTAGCCTAGCGGCCTTTTCCCGCCTTTACATATTTTCGTTGCAATGATACATAGGTATGTTCACCAACTTCAGACAATTTGTTTCAAATGCGACAGCAATAGTAGCTATATTAAAACGGTTATTATCAGAGCTACTAGACCATGACAAAGCATGGGTGCATTTGATATCAAAGTTTAGATCTATTGAATCTAGATTGACTTTAATTTTAATTGGATAGATTATTTTGTTAATTTTCCCAAGTATACTGTCTAGTCAGTTTACCATTCGTCCTTGATTTTATGTATTTCAAACAAAGCAATACTCCAGCAGGGATTATAAACTGCAATCACTTTGGGCCTGTTTTTGCATATTAGTGTTTCAATTTTACTTGAGAAAAATGATTTATGCTTCATTATTTGAAAGTATGTATGATGTTTGTGTATCATTATTGGTTTTTCTTTGTAATTGTGCTGGATGTCAGCTGGTATAAGTAGCAATTTGTGTTTAAGGTAAGAATCATTTTAATATCTCTCAGAAAAAAATTTTTATAGCATTTTATTTTGGCCACTTTAACCAACAAAATGGACTTTCGTACATCGCTGTGCCCCCCTCCCCCAATCCCCCCCCCCCAAAAAATTCCTGCTGTGAAGGAAAAACTCAATGATATATTTTTTGCGTAAGAAAATTCAGAGTGTGGTAAGCAGTCAAGTTTCAGTGAGTTGCATCAGTGTTGAACAATGAGATGGGGGGATTTAAGTTCTATTTATTATGAGTTTGTTAATTTTTCAAATTGGCTAAGACATTAAATTCAGCACTTTTATCAGAGCTGGTAAAGTTCTCCAACTTAACTAGTACTTGATTACACTGAAGGATAACTTGTAATATTACGAGATAAATGTAAGTTATTAGAAGAATATAAATATTACATGTAATATTGTTTTCATTATACTGACATGTCCAGTATTTGCTTGTGATAATATTTTGTAATAAGTGGTGTAGTTTCCTGTTTCCAATGTGAGTCAAGTATAATTTGCTCATGTAAAATATTTTAGAAAGAAAACAAAATGTGGTTCATTGGTAACCACAAACTAAATTATATCCTTTTTTAAATTATGGTATGTATCTTACTGACCTTTCCAAATTAATTTAGACCTATTGCATGTAGTGTAAAAATAATTTTTAACCTTTAATATTCTTTCATTGAATTAAGTCATACAACATGAACATATACTTATTTCATATAGTAGAATTCCATAATAGAAAGCTTGGTAACAGCAAGAATTATGTTACAATGACATCATTTTGAGGAACCTTCAAAAAATTTTCTATGAAAATTTGTAACCTTGTGAAGCACACTTTTGTTATCTGTGGTAGCTAGACCACCCCCATCTGCCACCCTCCCTATCTTTCCCTGTACGTTAATCATTCAGCTGCTGGAGTGCTTTTTAAACGTACTTCCGGCTTGATAACTCAGTCCCTTACCTATCCCAAGCAAGGTGTTTCTCTCAAAATAAAATAGTACAGTGGAACCACGTTAATACGAACTTCTCATTAATACAAAGTGATTTTTATTCCCCTTGGAATGCGACAAGAAATGATATTATTATTACAATGTTTAATAAAAAATTTTTTTATGCATTAAACCATGCAATATGAAGTTCTCAAGTAAAAGGAAGTCATTGTGATGAAAATATTATTTGATTTGTTGGGATAAACAGTGACCAAACTTTTAGAAACTTTTTAAGATTTTAGTGAACATCTGTTAATACAAGCCTCATTAATACAAACAGCCAAAATTTTGGTCCCTTCAGGTTTGTATTAAAGAGATTTGACTGTATTACTCTTTTACATGCGACAAGATTCCATATTTTTATAGTCATTCACGGTCATTGTGCTTTCAATTTCAACTTGTAGTTTCTGCTTTGGTTTATTGATATAGGTCATTCGGAATAAAGTGAGCACTAAAGATTTAACCTTTGAAAAAAATCAATAGCCGTTACTGCATATAAGTCAACATTAACAACAGTAACATTATTGTTTGTATGGTTGGTAGCGAATAATTGCATGTAGTTCCGTATATTTTCTTATTTGAATACAGCATTAGTGAAACAACATCAAATGCAAACGACCTCTCTGTATTTAATATACTTTAAAATATTTATTTAAGTTCTTACTGACATACCTACTGACTGTATAATTTTATTTAATTAGCGCCAGCACAAAGCGTCGCAACTGAGTTGATTATCGTTAGCACATGCAGCTAACTCTTCCCGCCACGAGGTAGTTTAAAATTTCACAGACAGATGGCATCAGAGTTAGGTTTTCGCCGCTTTGTTTGGATTTTGGAAGCGAATTGCGTCTTTGTTTGTTGGTTGTATAAAGAATATGGGTTTCTGATAATCACATTCAAAAGTATTAGAAGTGACTGTTTATGAATATCATTGCTAAATTATATGAAGTCATTAGTAATGTAAGTTATTTTGTTTTATGATGGCCAGTCTTTTTTTTTCCCCCTGTTTCACACATTAAGATAATACGTTATTTATTGTTTCTCTTTACATGCGTCATCGTCGTTCATTGCAGTATGTTGAACGGAACTTGAATTCTTGAGTTGCATGTGCCGTGTGTGTTTTTAGTGGCGGTTTTAATTTAAAAGTTTGAATATACTGTGCATGCATAGCGCGGTTAAAGTAGATGCAGAGAAACCTGTGTTATAAGACGTTTACTCACATGTATTTATAACTAAGATTACTACTAAGTATAGCATATATTAAACAGCCGTGCATATAATGAGTACATATTGTAGCTAAAATTTATCGGAGCAGTGTAACATAATTTTAAACATTGTACAAGCCTATGTAAATAAAAGCACATGGCAATGTAGATGTTTACATGCAGCGAAAAGATGTAAACTTGCAGAAAAATAGAAATTGATCAGGGCTTTTTTGAGTGCTGACTTTATTCCGAATCACCTATAACGTTTTTAGACTCCCATTTTTAACTACAATTTTTATTTACAACTTTTATTTATGACTTTTTGTTACAACTGTAGATATTACTTTAGGTTGAGATGATTACAATCAACCTACGCAGCATTTTAGACATTGATTTTTGATACTGATTTTTATAAGAAGAGCAGCAAAATAAATACTGGATCTTGCTACCAAGTACGAATGAGATTATCTGCCTGCCCGTGCGTCCACTGTGCACTCAACGTGAAATGTTAAGACTGGGAGAGGAGTCAAGCTTTGTGAAGGCGAGATGAAGTGTCTGAAATAGCTCATCGCTGTTGATAGTAATTACCAGTGATAAATGTGAATATGTTTGTAACTTCAGAACAGCAGGAAATCTTACAGAAGGAAAGAAAGAAAGCACATTTCTGTCACAGGAGGTTTGTCTTATTAGTTATTTTATCACAGTTAAAAGACGACACACAGCAGTTTTTCATGTGATCTCTATTTAAATTTTGTAAACAAAGCTAAAAAGATGGTCATATATTAAGTATGTGTGCACTTAAAAATTTCTCTAATTAGAGTAATTAAACGGCATCCTCAAACAGTCCAAAGTATGTCATTTTAGCCTTTTTAAAATTCATTTGTATTTTTCTTTACCGACAAGTTTGACTGATGGAAGTATGGATATGATATGTTTTTTTATCTTCAGATAAATGTGGCAGTAATAAATAAAGAGTACTGTATACACTACAGTAGTTAGTAGTCACCTTATTTTCGCGCATTAGCAGTACATTGATCATAAGCAGGAGCATAAACTTCTGCTAGGCCCAGGTGAAGAGCAAGGGTTTACATCAGTAGCTGCGCAATCTTTAATTCAAGTCCAGAAGCAATGATGTGACGGACTCACGATTTCTTTAAAATAGAAACAATTCTCATACTCGATTCATATCAATTCACTACATGAATTGTAATGGGCACTTCATAAAGAAATAATTATCACATATCTTTTAATCATTATAGCTACTGCTGACAAAATGGAAAATTTCTTCCATTTTAGTAGCATCTGTCTGAAGACAAACACGTGACTGGGGTAGTTGATGATATTCAAATTGATAATTCAAAACCAATGCCGTATGGTAACTGAAAAATGACTAGTTTTTTTTTTTGTAAATTTTATTGTCTGCTAAGAATACATTTTAAGTGGGAGAGGGGGATGTTATTTATTTATTTGGACGTTCTTACGTGGCCATGAACAGCACAAGGTTTTGGTAGAGATACATTGGAAGGAAAGGGGGAAGGAGTCAGCCATGGTCTTTGTTAAAGAACCATCCCAGCATTCGCCTAGAGTGATTTCGGAAAACCTTGGAAAATCAAAATCAGGATGGTCCTCCCGAATGCAAGGCGATTATTTTACCACTGCTCCACTACGCTCTGTTATCAAACAAAAGAGAGTACATTAATGTTCTGCCGTGATGTCAACATAGACTTGTCACTCATTTCCACTACTTCTTTGATAATTATATCGTAAGCCTAAACGAGAGCATATATAATACAATATATTTATCAGTATTGTTTAAATGTGTTTTACTATATATTATGTGGTTTTTCAATATTTATACATAAAGTTGAAAGTAATTTCGAATTTTTGTCAGTCAAATAACTTACCGAAACCAGGTAAAATTATTTTTGTCAAAGAAACAAATTAGACGACGTAGTAAAAACCTTATAAACTGACTGCATGCTAATATAGGATTTTAAAAATAGTTACCATACAAGTAGTAGGAATGAATACTCATTGCCTTAAATTTGTTTACGAGAATTATTTATTGTGGGTCTTTCCTTTATGATTTCGATTTTTCATGTTAGTGTGATGTATTGGGTTGCTATTGTTTCTTCCTATTAGCGCAAATGGTTTGTTTTGAACATCCTGTTTCTTCCAAAGTTTCCTTAATGTGTTAATAGTATGTGAAAGATGCTGCAATAAGATCAATACAATATTTCGCTCCCTTTCTCGTAGCCTTCCTATATCATGACTTTTTATTGTTTTACCTTCCATATAAATAAATGCTAACATATACTTTCACACTCGAAATTTTGTTTCAAAATCAGTCATCATGTACAACTATATAATTGCTTGGCTGCGAGACACTGTAGTTTCACTACTGAGCCTGTTTAGGATATGTGACAAAGAAAACTGCTGACTAAAGGAAGCCAGTACGTATCTTATTAATTAACCTTTCGAGACATAACCTCATAGTTAGCAAATATAATGGAACATTTTTTTCTCTTCAGCCAACACTTCAAGCGAAACTCAGCTGTCGAGTTTGTAGGGCGAGTGTGTGGCAACTGCATGACATAATACGCCACACATTTCACAGCTATATACAAGAGAATGGCTAAAGGTATTGAGGTGAGGTTGCTTTTAAAATAGATTTTGCTCATTACAAACAACTTCCTTGTTTTCATTCCCCATGTAATTCGAATAGCAATAAAGTTTCTCACTTACTAACTTTTTGATGTTTCAGTTTGTTAGGAAGCACATATAACGTTAAAAATTTTCTGTAACACTAATGAAAAAAATGTAGCCTTCAGAATTTTTCGTTGGCGTCCAATATATGATATTACACACCATAAAAATCTGGGTAATGACTTTGCTTCTGATTCGTAAGTTATAATGTGGTATATTTAAGGATGCATGAAAACAGTACCAAAATATTTCTTTTTTTAATTTTTTCAACCCTTTAAAACTGTGTAAATGATGAACCAACTATATAACCTGATGCATGTTTCGATGCTGTACAATATGCAAAAATTTTAAGGTCACAGTTAAAACATTAATATTTTAGAATTTTTGGCAACAGCGTGTGCCGAAACAGGGACAGTGCTAATGGCAGTTACAGTGCGTTGAAAAGAGAAAGTGAATGTCCATATAACCCTGTACTGCAATCTGAGCATGAGACGCTCCATAGTTGTTGCTATTCGGTTTGAGGTGATCGCTTGATGCAGCAGCCGTGACCCACTGTGCCATGAGAAGATTCAGCTGCTGTGGAGGATTGATTGATTGGGTGGCGAAGTTGTACAGTCAAGTCTGGCTTTCAGTTCATTTTCACATAATCAACATACTTCTTGGGTATCATTGTAAAGTGTACAAGCCAGCCTGCTAAAGTTAATAATTATTTCATTAAAATAAAACGTTATTTCATGTTAAGTGAGTTTGAACACAATTTTAATGCAATTTTTGGGTGAATATGTTGGTTTTGGTTATAGTGAGAATTCAGCTAAATCAAGGACCAAACTTGGAACCGTAACATCTTGTTATAAACATGACTCTCCTGTGTATTTGTACGTTATCTCTTACAAATTCCTCCTGCACTGGGACAATGAAAAGGTGATGGACACATCCACCTTGGGCCACAGTCTCCTGACCGGACTCTTTAAGCAGCCGGGACGAGACAGAAGTTAGTCTCCAAGCACACATGATAATGCACCCACCATAGGCGTGTATGTGATGAACACACTCACTTCAGACATAGATGTGGTGATATGCCCACCTAACTTCCATTCTCCTGACCGGACTCCCTGGGTCAGCAATTGCTGGGAGCCTTGTAGTTCTCCTCCACACATTAAACCTCAACAATGGCCCAGATAGTGATACCGATGAAAAGGGAGGAATAAACATATTTCAGGACTAGTGGATGTCGACTGGATCCTTAATTTAAGAACTAGGAATAAAAGTCACTACGATCCCAGGTAACATCTTGTTTACTTTTCATACAAGTGCCCGTACCCCTATCCTGCACATTGCCTTCCAGGCCCAGGGCAGGACAATTTCAGTTAGAAACAGTTTCGTTGGTTTATTTATGTATAATTACATCCTTGATAATGTCTGCATTTTGGGACTTTTGTAGAGCTACATGTATATTGTTAATGTAGTGTTGTATTAGTGCAGTTATGATCTGGGTTTGTAGTTGCAGAAAGACGTCTTACTAGAGAACATCAGCTTCTTGAAAACAACCAACATGCAGATCATGGAGAAAATGTGTTTAGCATTTGAAGCAGTCCCCACTCAGTTACTGGAACTTCTCCCTGGGTTTAGCCTCCAAGTGTTTGTGAAGATGAGAGCTCTGCGACGTAGAGTGTTAGCTAAAATGAAACTAGCTGAATCTGTTCTACAGAGGTTGTCGGTTGGTGGAACAGTCACACCTTCAGTTGGTAGTCATACGGAACAAAGACTAGCGTTTCCAAGTCATGTCTCATCTTTGCCGGAAATTTCTCCACAGCGAAGTGAAAGTAAAATTGACGTAGACATTGAAGATATGAATTATAGTGTTTGTGATGTTGACAAAAGTAATTATTTCAGCAACCAGAATAGACATGAGGTTGGTAGTTTTTCATCCGATATTAGAGCACGGATCAATTCTACAGCAAACTTTAACTTTAAACCAAATAATAGTGATTATTCTTTTAGTATGGTAAGTGTAGACAAAAAATGTTCTGAAGACTCATTTTCTAACAGGGGTTCTAGTTTTACTGCTGGCAGTGTAGGTGTAAATAACTTTTCAAAAGGTATTGCAGGTCGTGATTCAAGTGCGACTTTGGATACTTCATTGTTAAGAAACCAAATAAGTGAACAGTGTGCTGTAAATTCAGTGAAAAATTCTAAATTTACCTTCAAGAAACCTTCAGTTTTGGGAACGAATGCACCATGTAGGCCTGCTATCAGTTCTGGTTCCCCAGCATTAACTGCAGGGCTACAACGACCAAGAGACTCCTCTCCATCATTTACTACCTGCGTGCAAAGAACGGGAGATACAGACGCCTGTCCAGGATCATCTTTCCGTCAGAATGTGGCAGGGTCGAGCGATGGCCAGTCTTTCTTCCAGAGTCTGTCCTCTTCTACCTCGTGGCGAGGTGAGTCTTTTCTCTTGTGTGCCAGACATTCAAGAACAGTACTCTGGTGCAATGCATGTACAATGATTAGTCATCTAACTTCACAAATATACTTGATAAAAACTAGAGAACTGACAACCTGCCACATTGTGTTTGTGGACTGTGTTGAGAATAGTAGACTTGATTGGCGGTAGTGGTTTGGTTGCTCTCTGCATTGTTACTTTGTTAGTGTTGCTTGATAACGCTGAAGATAATGCGGTCAGTGGTTGATTGTTCTAATATCCTTAATTCTGGTTTCACTATTTATTCTGAAGTTATCCAGCATTCAGTTTAAGTATTTTTTTAACCACTAGTTACTAAACATAATCGTAAATGAAAATTATTTTGGTTTCATACTTTACAAATGAATGATTGTAGCATAATAACATGGTGACACATGTTTGCAGTTCTAGTCAGTGAATACTGAGTTATGAGATGCTTAGAATTCATGTTAAATGTAATAAAAAAATAACAAAGACACATACATTGAATTGCAATACTTTATGTTACAAAAATATGTATTTATTCTTTACCAACATATGTATTTATTTAACTGTATTTTTGTGTGTAATGTTCATGAAATCGAAATTTAGTACATCGAAGGTGCAGTCTACCAGCAATTAACATAAACATGTAATCATAAAAGTTGTGTGTATGATGTCACAGGAGATCATTACTGGTATTTTATTTGAATTTTTGCTTTTATTTATTTTGATGGTATGCTTGACATTTTAGAATTTATATTTCTATAAATGTTATCTCATGAGAACATTTATGAAAATTTTCATTGTGTTTTGTTATTTTTTCTTCTTAAGACTGGTCTTAAAAAATATAATACTGTATTACTTAACAGCTGTTGATTTTATCACAAACAATCATAGTTAGAAAGTTTTACTGTATTACAGTATTATTATTATTATTATTATTATTATTATTATTATTATTATTATTATTATTATTATTATTATTATTATTATATTACAAATCTGAACTGTTCACATTACATGATAACATACAAATTTAGTGCCTAGTTTTCCTGTTATAGGTTATACGGTACTTAATGTGCCACTGATAGGTTTATGTATGCTCAATATGTTTTTAATTTCAACCGTTCAGTGTAGTGTATAACCACTGAATTTTTTAAGCATATGCATTTTCTTTCTTTTTTTTTCAGTCAGAAGGTTTAGGCTTGCCATATTTTAAATTTTTTCTTGAGTCTGAAGCAACCAAAAGCATTTATTTATTTTTGCATTGTGGTTTCTTTTTTTTTTATGCTGTATATTGTAGGTTGCACTTTAAATATAAGTGATTGCGTTGGAAACTTATAAATTTTTACAGAACTATGACTACCACTTGCTTTATCCAATGCAACTGGTTTGTTTGATGATAATGTATCTTCATGTTGACTCACACCATAGATATAAAAGTTATGAGGATTATATTCACCATGTTTTTCTACCACTGAGACGTTGAATTGCCTTGGGCATCATTTATATTTATTTAGAAATTAATGCATGTGATTGAAAATTTTGTGACAAGGCTTTGTTTTTGTATAAATTTTTTTCCCTATAATTTTTAACCCTGTTACCTTATCTTTTTGTTGTTGATTTCCATGAGATGGCTTGTATTTGTGCCTAATAAGTATAGTCACGTTTACAACTTTTTTCCATTTTTTTTTTCCGTACAGGTAAGTAGGACTACATGTTGCTGTTTTGCTAGTGTCTCTGTGGGGACAATTTACAATTGCCAGTAGGTACCTGCATTTCATGCTGTCTTGAGGGTATGACAAAACATTACCAGCACTTAGGAATGAAAGGTGAAGTAATCTTTACAGTCCCGACAAATAAACAAAAAAAATGCAGTTTCATGATCTACTAGCAACACATTTACATGGGCTTTTCATTGAGATACCAGTTATTGCTTAATCCAGTGAAGAACACTATTAGGTGCGCAAAGAGATAAAAATTACACATCATTGTAGTTGTCAAACTAATTTGTTTTGTTGCCACAATCCATTCAAGGTCACTGTACAATACTTTCATCTGTATCCTTAAATGTTAAAATGTTCAGTTTGTAAGCCATTGTTTGGGACAATTTTGCAAAACAGTGGAACAAATATAAACAAGCATCATACATCAAACTGATAGTGCATACTACGTATAGTCTAGATTACATTTTTAGTGTTGTAGCCATTGTTGTACAGGTACATATTTGAAAATATTAAACATGTTGTTTGTGGCGTTGCATTAGTCATATACCTGGTCACTACTCTGCAAGTCCTCGATTTACCTCAAGGTTTGGTTCCTGAAAATGATGCAAAAAATTTAAACAACTTAAATTGAGTCAGACCAGCTTCCCCAGCCTAACGAGAGAAAGAGTGAACGGTTATGAGAGAGAGAGTTTGAGTGAGAGAGAAAGAGGGCAAGAGATTGAGTGAGAGAGAAAGAGTGCAAGGGATTGAGTGAGAGAGAAAGAGTGCAAGAGATTGAGTGAGAGATAAAGCGTGCAAGAGATTGAGTGAGAGATAATGAGTGAAAGGGAGTAAGTGAGAGAGATCAAATGTGAGAGAGAGATTAAGAGAGAGATTGACTGAGAGAGAGCAAGAGAGAATGTGAGAAAGAGCAAGAGAGAGCAAGTATGAAAATGACAAAGAGCATGAGAGTGAACAAAAGAGTGTAAGAGAGTGAGAGTGAGCAGGAGAGTGAGTGTGGTTATAAACTGTTTCCTAGAGATAAAAATTTGTAATAAACTAATAACAATTTCTTATCAATAAATTGAGTCAGAAATGTCACCCCAGCCTACAGAGAGACAGAGAGAGTGAGAGATGAGAGTGAGAGAGTGATTGAGTAAGAGAGACTGTAAGAGATTGAGAGTGAGAGTTGAAAGTAAGAGATTGAATGAGAGAGATCGAGAGTTTTAGTGAGAGAGAGAGGAAGAGATTGAGTGAGAGAGATAGATTTAGTGGGAGAGAGGAAGATATTGAATGAGAGAGCAAGAGATTGAGTGAGGGATTGAGTGAAATAGTGAGAGCTTGAGTGAGAGAGTGAGAGATTGAGTGAGAGTGAGAGATTGAGTGAGAGTGAGAGCTTGAGTGAGAGCGAGAGATTGAGTGAGAGAGTGAGAAATTGAGCGAGAGAGCGAGAAATTGAGTGAGAGAGCGAGAAATTGAGTGAGGGAGAAAGAGATTGATTGAGCGAGAGAGTGAGAGATTGAGTGAAGGAGAGCAAGAGCTTGATTGAGGGAGATTGAGTGAGTGGGAGATTGAGTGAGTGGGAGATTGAGTGAGTGGGAGATTGAGTGAGAGGGAGAGAGTGAGATACTGAGTGAGAGAGAGCAAAAATGAGCAAGAGATAGCATGTATGAGAGTGAGAAATAGCAAAAATGAGCAAGAGATAGCATGTATGAGAGTGAGAAAGAGCGTGAGAGTGAGTGTGAGAGATTGCAAGAGAGTGAGCGAGTGAGTGAGTGAGTGTGCCATAAATTGCTACCTAGGAATAAGAATTTGTAATAAACTAATAACAACTTCTTATAAAATTTATTATTTATTTCAAATTCTTATCCCTGGCAAATGGTTTATGAAGTGTAGAGGTATAAGTACCAAAGTTTCGTGATCATCTGTTACTTAGCTTGTATTAAAAACATTACCGTTCTGGTGGTAGACAGCAGCCTTAAGGTGCCCGACCCTCCTACTTGAAACTGTTTTCTGTTGTCAAGACGTGCGAGCAAGTATGCAATTACGGCGGGGCTGTCTAGCACTACAACAATGGTATCACCTCTACCCATGTCACACGTAGCCTTCAACTGCTTCGAACTTGAAATTTAGAATAGGAGGTTGCTGGCCAATTTGTTCTGCAAAATGTCTGTGTAATGCATGTGTAAATCGCAAATATGAACCATGTGAACAGGTTTGTTCAGTAACTAACTGTTAATCACGTTGCTATCGGAAGCATTAGTAGTTATGGTTTTGGATCGATGTGGATGTGAAAACTTGAAACAGGCCTTAATGCTTTGTTCTAATTATTTGTTTTTTGTAACTACTATGCTAAAAATCATGATGTCATAGTAAAAATGGGTTGGAGGGTGGCTCTTAGTAAATACCAATATTAAAGAAAAGTTTTACATAAGATACATTTACAAGTATAACTGACAATACAAGATAGTGAGCTGGGCCCCAGCCTAGCTGCTACCTGTCAGACATGACTGACTCGCTGTTTATGCATGCAATAACACCCTCAATCCATTGTCATCACCTACCCAAAGTGCCATTTAGGGAGACAGGACAGAGTATCTTGCTACCTCACCGTAACCTGACATGATGAGCATTATTAGCTCACTGATGTAATCACCATAGTGTATTTTGTATTTTTATTTATGTTGTCATACTTGACTCTCTTCAATATCTCAAAAAATTAGACTTTTATTGTGTGTTTACATAAATATTAATAAAATTCAATACTGACCAGTGCCGGGTCCCTACTAATCCTGGGTGGCCCCTAAGCATCTTCCACCCCCCCCCC